>CM051275.1:10760649-10808149 GCA_027921565.1 Artemia sinica
GAGCGGGATAATGCACATTTAAAGATTGGTGTCATGGTGTTACAGTATGAAACAGAATTTGAAGAGGGCCAGCGTTTCGATAAGAAGGGTGTATTATTTCCAGTGCGAGCTCCTTCAATTGAATCAGTAGAACATTGGGTGTGGCTTCTATACACCCCACCCACAGACTCCGATTCAATTGGTCATTTCAATCCAATTACGGATATTAGTAGGGTTCTAAGTGAGGGTAAGAAACATGAGGCACGTTATTACTGTCCAACATGTCTCTCAAGATTTCGCTCTGATTTAAAGTTAAAGCATCACATGAAACACTGTAAACGTCATGGATACCAGCCTGTGGAGACGGTAAGCGGAGATAGAGCGATCTTACGTTTTAAAAATTTCCAAAACACGCTCCTGCAGAGCAATAAGATCACTTTGGAGTGCGAAGCTAAACTGACAGACGTGTGCGATCCGTCAAATTCAAATCGTGTTAAAATACATGAAGCCATAGGGGTCTCTTACGCTCACGCGCAACGAGATTCCAATAATACCATGCAAGTGCTGGATGTAGTTGAGATGTTGAGTGACGGTGAAGACTGCATGCGCTCGGCATTGGTCAATCTAATCAAAACAGCGAACGGTGCAATTTCGCGCCTTCATTATACAAACTATCCTATGCTCCTATCACCAGATGACATAGTGGCCATTAAAAATCGTAAAATGTGTTGGGTTTGCAAGGGAGAATTTGATGATGGTGTTGGGAATGGAGGGAGGAGGAAGGTGATCGACCATGATCATTTGTGGCAGGAAATTACATCGGGAGGGAGTAACTTTAGAGGGGTAGCACACCAGTCATGCAATTTAAACGTTAGACAGCAATATTTCGTACCTGTTTTTATACACAATTCCAATTACGACTTAAAGTTTGTTCTTCCGGCGTTGGCCCGCATTGCCAAGGGTGGAGTTGTAGATGACGCATGGATAGATGGTTCTTTTTCATATAATATCATACCCAAATCATCGGAGAAGCTACTGCTGCTAGAATTCATGTGGGAAACAGTTGACAAGGGTAACACGTACCTGAATAAAATCCGTTTTTTAGACTCTTTCAGCTTCTTCCCCAAATCTTTAAGTCAATTGATTCAGGTACAGAAAAGTGATAATTTTGATAGCTTCCCCCTCCTCAAACAGCGCTTCCCCGATGATGAAATGTATGATTTATTAACGTGTAAGGGTATATATCCATATGTTTATTACAACTCTGGCTCGAGGCTAGATGAGGTGTCAATACCGCCCATTGAAGCTTTTTACAATTCTCTTACTGAGAGTGAGTGCACCACTAGCGACTACGAATTTGCTAAGAGGGTTTGGGCAAAGGGCGGGTGTAAAAATGGGTGGGATTATTGTAAACTATACTTGGCCAGTGACGTACTCACTCTTCTGGACATTATGTGCAAAAATACGGATAAAATCTATGGGGAATTTGGGTTGGATTTAGTTTATTATTTTTCCACTCCTCATTTGGTGATGGACTTGATACTTGCAATCAGCAAAGTAGAAATAGGTCTGATCACCGATGTGGATCAGCATCTGTTTGTAGAGAGATCAATGAGGGGTGGGTATGTTTTTCACGGGGATCGTATCATGAAACTGATCCGAGTGGACAGCATACCGATGAAAAGTCGGACGCAGTTTTTTTGGATATGAATTCTCTTTACCCATCGGCAATGTCTCACTACTGTTTGCCGTGTGGCAATTATAAATGGCTTGACAATCCATGTGCTTCGAATTTCCCCGACATTGCCAGTGTTGAGGAGAATGGGGCACAGGGATGGTTTTTTGAAATTGACAGTGAAATACCCATGGAAATCCATGACTCGGTAAAAGACTTTGTTTTTCCGTGCATAAATAGACCGGTGGGTAGGGACTCTCTGAGCCCCTACAATTTATCTTTAGTAGAGGACGGGAGTATGCACTGGGTACCTTCAAAACAAAAACTAATTGCCGACCTCAACCCGAAACAGAATATCGTTGTTCATCACGTGCTATTGAAATGGATGGTGTCCAATGATTTCAAGGTCACAAAGATTCATAGTGCCCTCCAATTTGATCAAAAGCCTTTCATGAAAACGTTTATTGACACCTTTGTCAGTAAGCGTTCACAAGCGAAAACGAAAGTTGAAAAAGAAGTCTATAAACTCATTTTGAACTCAGCTTTCGGTAAAATGTGCAAGAGCGTACGAAACAGAAGTCGATGTGACATTGTAACCAACCCCAAAGATTGTGCTCGAATCATTGCGGATCCAAACTTCACATCGTTCACAATCATAGACTCCAATATGGTGCTCCTACACCGTAAGAAAAGAAACATTGTATTAAATAAAAATATTGCAGGCGGAAGTGCAATAACTGAAATATCCAAGAAACTCATGTTGTCATTTTATTATAATGTATGCAAGGTAGAGTGGCCGATTGAGGGACAAGTTCAAGTGTATTACGGGGACACTGATTCACTCCTGTTAAAAGTCAAAACTGAAAATCTATAGAATGATTTGGAAAATGGCGAGTACATTAGCTCACGAATGGACTACATTAATTGGGACGAATCCCTCTACCCAGAGCTAGTGAAACGCCAGGCCCCAAATCAATTGTTAATGCTAAAATCTGAAACGGGTAGCGATCTGATATCCAGTGGTATGTTTCCTGGTCCGAAGGTATACTGTGTGGAAACGCACAACAAGGATATCAAACAAGTTTGCAAGGGGGTACCTACACACTTTGTAAAAAATAATTTCGACATGAGTGTGTATAGAAACTGTGTGGAAGGTAGTTTAGTGCCAAGGGCGAAAGTCATGGCGATTCGCTCTTTACAATTTAAAAACTACACAGTTAGAGTTGAGAAAAACGCCATGTCTGCCATATCGGACAAAGTCTATGTACTTGAGGATGGTGTGAAGGTACTACCACATGGTCATTATTTAATTTCAGACCGAGTTGAATGTGTAGAGTACAGAAAACAACTTGGTCTAGAAAAATTAACTTAAATTCATTTAAAAAAGTATAAATTGGGTGGGAGGGTTTTTTGGGTAATTGGGTGTTTTTTTAAATTCTTTTTTTTTTTTTATATCATAAACAATTTTCAATGTGAGTGTGTTTGTGTGTGTGTGTGTGTGTGTGTGTGTGTGTGTGTGTGTGTGTGTGTGTGTGTGTGTGTGTGTGTGTGTGTGTGTGTGTGTGTGTGTGTGTGTGTGTGTGTGTGTGTGTGTGTGTGTGTGTGTGTGTGTGTGTGTGTGTGTGTGTGTGTGTGTGTGGTGTGTGTGTGTGTGTGTGTGTGTGTGTGTGTGTGTGTGTGTGTGTGTGTGTGTGTGTGTGTGTGTGTGTGTGTGTGTGTGCGTGTGTGTGTGTGTGTGTGTGTGTGTGTGTGTGTGTGTGTGTGTGTGTGTGTGTGTGTGTGTGTGTGTGTGTGTGTGTGTGTGTGTGTGTGTGTGTGTGTGTGTGTGTGTGTGTGTGGTGTGTGTGTGTGTGTGTGTGTGTGTGGTGTGTGTGTGTGTGTGTGTGTGTGTGTGTGTGTGTGTGTGTGTGTGTGTGTGTGTGTGTGTGTGTGTGTGTGTGTGTGTGTGTGTGTGTGTGTGTGTGTGTGTGTTGCGCGCAAGGCAGATCAATTTCCACTATTTAATGCCAGCCCCGGCCCGGGCCAGCCGCAGCGGGCCCCCGCTTCCCGGCCCCGCGGAGCTTCCCGGCCCGCCGCAGTGGGCCCCCCGGCCGCCGCAGCGGCCGCTTTCCGGGGGAGGGGGGATTCCAAAATTTAAAATGCTGTAAATAAAAGTGATATTATTATTTCAAGTGCTTTATTCTAATAAATGTTGTATTTTTCTATAAATAAATAAACAAAAAAAAGTGTATTTATTTAAGTGTTTTGTTTTTTTTCTCTGTGCCTATGTAAATGTTGTATTTTTTATTATAAATAAATTAAAAAAAAGTGTATTTATTTAAGTGTTTTTTTTTCTATGTGCCTATGTAAATGTTGTATTTTTTATTATAAATAAATTAAAGTGTATTTTTTCATGTTTAATGTGCTTTCATGTTCAATGTAATATTTTTTAAAAGTATTGTTAGTTTTTTATGTATATAATAAAAGAAATATGATTCTTTATTCGTCTTCTTCTTCTTATTATTCTTGAAGGGATTAGTAGTAGTAGTAGTAGTAGTAGTAGTAGTAATAGGGAAATTATATAGTCATTAGACAGCCATAGTCTACAGTTAGTTGTCTAGGTGAACTGTTGAAGGGAACATGTATCAATTTAAAACACCATTCAGATCGTTTCTGTGTGGACCGTCAATGTCAGGCAAAACAACACTCTTAACTAAATAATTAAAAATTGCGATAAAATTTTTGTGGAAAAGCCGAAAAAAATCTACTATTGTTACAGTATTTGGCAGGAGTCATACGATAAAATAAAAGCAATTGCTGCCACCATGGGTTTGGTGCAGGTACAATTCATACAGGGACTTGATGTTTTCAGCATTATTGAACCAAACTCTTGGCTGATCATTGACGATCTGGCTGAATCTATTGAACAATGGTCCCAGGAAATGCTACAGCTGTTCACTGTTCGCTCTCATCATGAACAGATTTCCTTTACTCTGGTTCTACACAATCTCTTTCATCAGAGCAAATGTATGCGAACACTTGCATTGAACTGCACCTACTATATCATATACAGAGTTGTTCGTGATTCTAGCTCGCTAATAACTCTCAATAAACAAATCTATCCAGGCGCCCCCAAATTTCTGCTCTCAGCATACAATCAGGCAACTAATAAACCCTACGGCTACATCCTATTGGATCTTAATCAAAATACACCCGAGGATCTGCGTGTAGTCACAGATATTTTTGACAATGAAATTACAGTATATATCCCCGTGAATACTAAAAAGACCTATTAGTTGCTATCATGACACTGAAGAAACTACATGAAAATAGACATCTGTTTTCAGTTCTAAGCACTTCAAAATCCTCGCTTAGAAAAGCCATACTCAAACATGGTATTGACAATGATTTCATTAATCTAATATCTGAACTTTGTTTAAATTTGACCGAGGGTAATGTTCAACTGCCAGAAGTAGTTAAGCAACAGGCAAAGCAACATCGTTCCATTGTACGTACATTGGCCTCTAAAAAGAAAGGAAAGAATTTTAAAAAGAAAAGACTTCTTCAGGCGGGCGGTAGCTTTTTCACACTTTTACTACCGATAATTGCAGGACTTGTAAACAGTTTTCTCTAGTGAGAGAATGGCAAAACCCTATAAATTGACTCCAATAGAACTCGCTCTCTCACCCGTGGAACACTTTGAGAACAATCTGAGTAAATTCCTTGACAATGAGAATATTGAGGATGATAAAAAACTGCTTTTACTTCAAGATGCACTTCGCCCAGTGGACAAACATAAGCCTTATCGTGTGAAGGCCACTGCTGCTGGTATTGATCACAGAAAAGAATCATCTCCTCAGGATTCTGCTGCTGCTGCTGGAACACAATTAAAGAAGGAGGAATTGGATTCAATTGTATTGAAAATTGGAAATCTAATGCCCCACTCATATCGTGAACAAAGTAAACGACTTCTAACCTATCTCATGGAAAGTGGTCAAGATCATGTTCAAGTTGAGAGTACTGGGAAAGGGATTATAATTCAGGGCAAAAGCTATAATCTACTTGATTTAATCTATGATATGGTTACAAATCGTAAAGGACTATTATCATTTGACGCTCATCTATACAACTTTCTAAATACATTAAACTTCCCCAAAAGTCTTATTAGCAATAGACAAATTCTAAAAAAATTAAATGAACATGCATCAACATCATCAACAACAACAACAACAACAATAAAACATGAAGAAGAAGAAGAAGAAGATTTTAAATCAATCTTGGAAAATACTAGCACACCTAGTGGAAAAAAACTTGACAATGGTGGCGAGGAAAAAGCGAAAACGTATCATGTCACCATCACCATCCAGTATACAAAAGGGTACCGGACGTTACACAACGTGTTTACGTTCAAAATGGTTGAAGTTCTGAAAGGTGTTTATGAAAATATAAGTAAGGCGGGAGTTTAAGTTCCCCCACCACTCTTTCCAAAGTCACTGTTGTTCACACTAAAGGTGTACAAGACTATCTACAAAATGAATCAAGTTACACTCTACATAGAAATCATAGACTTCGTGCCAATCAATATCGAAAAACTAAAGCCTTTTACCAATTGCATATAATGCAAGCAGATCTCCTGACTTTAGATAAGATTCAACGACGTCACAATACACCGTACAAGTACATTCTACTTGCAATCAGTGTTTATAGTCGTTATGCATATGCAATTCCATTGCGATCAAAGAGAGGCTTTGAAGTTGCTCAGGCCATTGAAAGTATTCTCGAACAGGATTCGTATAAAAAAATTCAAACGGATCGTGGTAGTGAATTTGTTAATCCTCATGTTGCAAAAGTACTAGAGAAATATAGTACACTGCTCTATCATAGTCATAGTCCTATAAAGGCTGCATTGGCCGAACGATTGATAAGAACTATTCGACTTTTAATTTCAAGATATTGCACATTGAAAAATACACCGGCTTTTATTCATGATTTAGATAAAATCATGTTGATTTATAATCAACGAGCTCATCGATCATTGTCCAACTCTACACCAACGGAAGTTCATCATTCTGATCATGATACAATTGACACCTTTCTTAAACAATATTCCAATGAATCGGTTGTCAAGAAGAAAAATAAATTCAATGTTGGTGATACTGTTCGAATTAATAGAACAACTAATGTTTTTGAAAAGGGGAATTACTTGTGGTCCACAGAACTTTTTAAAGTGGCAAAAATCCTAGACACTAAACCTATAACTTATCGTTTGCGTGATACCAAAGATGAAGAGATTCTCGGCGGCTTTTATGACTATGAACTACAAAAAGTTAAAAATAATAGTGAAATCTATCAAATTGAAAAGATATTAAAGACACGTACTAGCAGGGGTAAGAAACAGTTACTTGTTCGGTGGCTAGGATACAACTCTGATTTTGATTCTTGGATCGGTGTTGAAGATATTGACAATGCCCAATGATTTCTATGTAACTTTCATGTCCAATGTTTCCGATCCTCTCTACAACGACTTGAATACGACAAGTGATTTTTGGACAAAACTCTCCCCCGCCATCAAATTTGACGGTGCATATGAAGTGGCTCTTGTCGACTGTATTCTCAAAAATACCTATGACATCCTGAGAAAGGATCGTGTGTATGATATAAAAGTTATACCATTCGATTGGACACTCTTTGTCGACTATGAATGGGTTGAAGCACTTAAATCTAGGGAATATCCACATGCCAAATTGAAATATATTGAATAAGATAATATGACAGATTTGTGTCGTACAATCAATAGAAAAATCTCATATCGTAGGAATTGTAAATTCCATTTTAATTATTCATTGGAACATGATAGGATTTACATTACCTCACCTGTTGACACTGAAATAATTATTCTCAATGATAATCTGAGAGACGTTCTTGGCTTTAAACAGAATATGATCAATGGGAAAAATGCTGGCACCGTTTACGGGATGAATCAAGTTATTGTTGCTGATTATCCACCTGGTTTTGCCTCGGACTCTTGCATATTTCTCTATGCATCCTTTGTGGAAACATCGAGAGTCGGTAATTCAAATGTCCCCTCCTACGTGTTCTTGAACGAAAAACATCTCATGAACTTGTTCATCACTATAATATAAAGCATCTTCAGTATGTTCCTGTAAACACTTCGTATTTGGAACTCTGTCAGTTAACACTAAGAAGTGAATTGGGCGATCCTCTAGCAATAACAAAAGGCTTAGCAGTGATTACATGTCATTTTCGACCCATTGTTGGCGATAGCACAATCACCTAAAATGAACAATAGGAGAATTCCATTTGTCTGTCCCGATATCGATTGCTATGTTGGTGCTTTGAGTCCACGTCAAATAGGCAATGGATTGGACTACTACAAGGGGCGTACTACAATGTCTGGCTATTTTCTTGGTAGCTGGTTTGCTAGGCTATTTCGTTCTGCACTACCCCTTGCCAGAAAATATCTTGTACCTGCAGCATCGAATTTTGCTGCCTCCACACTACAGGACTGGGGGTTGGGCAAGAATTTCAAGGAGAGTGTTAAGGAAAATATTAGATCTTCAGCAAGAGCCGTTGGTGAGCAACTAAAAACTCGACAAAATGGGGAGGGATTGAAAAAGATGCGTGCGCGTCATTCACTCATCAGTCTCCACCCAGGCCGGAAGCGAAGGACATCAACAAGGACTTTGAGGAATAAAACAAGGAAGACCAATAAGCAGAAGAAGAAAAAGAAAAAGATTGTTAGATCAAAGAAGGATTTCTTCTCTTAAGATGACTTATCTCCCCCACAAGGAATCATATCCATCAATTAGTTCCTCACTGAATCTATTCAATGCTGAAAATGTTGATGTCAGTGTCAAGTATGGCTACTATGAACAATTTCACCCCCAACAACCCCTCTCGGAAAATATACACTTTCAAATATTTTCCAATGAAGACTATTTCATTGATTTGTCATCAACATTTATGGATTTAAATGTTGCGGTGAAGAAAAAGTCAGATAATACAACTCCAAATGCTGGCGATGGTCTCTCCTACGAGAACTGTATTCTACACAACCTATTCAAACAAATTAATGTATTTATTAATGGTACTTTGGTGAGCACTAGCAATAATTTATCCAACTATGCAAGCTACATACAATTTATGATGATGACACCAAAGGCATACAAGGAGTTGAGAGGACAATCATTGGGCTATGAATATCGATCAGGTTTTGATACTGACGGTGAGTTGACTACTGCAGTGACCCAAGAGTATCATCTGGTTGGAAAATTAAATCATGAGATATTCAATATATCCCAATGGTTATCCCCCAATGTTAAGATTGACATAAAGTTACAGATGGCCCCATCGAATTTCATTTTGAGAAAAACACTTCTTGCAGCACCCGATACAAATGTCATTATCACATCGGCAATTCTCCACGTCCGAAAACAACAGGTTATGAGCTCTGTTGCATTGGCAGTGGAGACGCTAAGAGCCAATGGCAACAACATTAAACTTCTTGTCCCCCATACGATCACCAATCAACGTCATATTGCCACCGGCTCTCGTAGCTATAGCGATTAATCATTTATCATTGGAGAAATCCCATCAAAATTGGCTTTGGCCTTTGTAAAGAGTGGCAGTGCTGTTGGATCCTGGACTGAATCCCCCCATGATTTTAATTTTTTCTTGGTCCATCTAGCCTTGTATGCAAAGTGAATGGTATTCCACTGTAAACTCTATCATTTGACAAAAAATCCTATAGAACTCTGTACGAGTTGGCCATGCAATCCCTAGATCATGACTCTCAACTATTTGAAAATGGAATAACCGATTCAATGTTTTCAAAAAATCATGGGGTAATTGTTTTGGACTTGTCGGGGACTCAGGATATGAGCATAGTACAAACAGGGAATGTACGTTTAGAGTGTACATTTGCCGATGCTCTGACTGAGAGTATCACGCTAATATCACTGAGTCAATTTGAAACCTATTGGGAAATCACACCCGACGGCAGTGTTCTACTAGACCTAGCCCCATGAACACAAACCAAATAATCAACGTATTTAGTATGGATCCATACATGTCCCAGTACAAGTCCTATTGCATACCTTCGGACTTCATTGAAAAAATTCCAAGTGTTAACAATATCTTAATCATTGTTAATAGCAGTCCATCGACTTTGAAGACCGGTCATTGGCTATGCATCTTTCAAACAGCGAAGAATATTGAATTTTTTGATCCTCTTGGCCTATCGTATAAATTCTACACGCCATACATCAGCAACTTTATTGAAAGCAGTGGGAAAACCATTATTCAAAATCAACGAAGAGTACAGGATTTAATGACTAAGACATGTGGCTTTCATGCACTACTCTTTTTCATATTCAGATGTCGTGGCTACACCTACAAGCAGTTTCTAAACATCTACGTTGACTTACCTCGATTGAACGACTTCCTAGTGGAAAATATACTTACAAGCGTATTTAATATTGATTTTCGTGCCCTACGAATAAAATGTTCTAAAAATGTATGTGAGATTGTTTATTAATAAAAATTTATATACATGATAAAACGACTTTTCTACTCTTTAGATTTCATCTTCTACTAGGTATAGGTATTTGTCGACAACAACTAGTGCAGGTAGATTATCTGAATTCACAGTGTACTGATCCTGATGTACTGCAATGTCAGGGTCACATTTTCTACAATAGAGTGTGACTTCACTCTTGTCATATCTCTTTGTATAGTCAATGATACTATTCTCATTCATTCTATAGAATTCACATGTTTCAATTTGCTTATTTGAAGCAATTTCACAAACAGTGTCCTCAAGTGTCGAATCACATTCCGTCACAGCCAAATAAAAATCAGTGGGCTTATAATCATAACACCCATTGTCTTCACAACGATTACGTAGAAACCATATTCTTTTGCTGTTCCAACAGTTGAATCGTTGACCTGGCTCCTCCTCCCAGAACATTCTAAAACCACGACGATACCAATCTCGTAGCAATAAACTAAAATCACGGTTAGGATTCTTTCCAATCATACCCGGATATGTATTCTCCCACTGATTACATTTATCATAATGGCAATTGGAGCATAGGTGGCCTCTAGGATGAGAGTCACACACCTCTTCAAGACAGGAATTACAACCTTTAATTTGTACAGCATATCCTTTATGCAATTTGCACGGGTTGCATAATCTACACTTTTCATCATACTCATCAATCATTGTGCAATTCTCACATGATGACCAGCTGCCCAGTGTATACATACATAGGGGACATGTATGGAACATTTTTTCATGTGTTGACACTCTCACTGCCACAATGAAACTGAGCTAGCAACAACAAAAATTGTCTGAGATAGAGAGAGGAGTAAATCATCCTTGAGCACCATCTTTCTCATGAAAAAAGTCCTAAATTTCTAAACTAATGTTGTTTAAGACATATCCACAATATCATTTTGCCGTGTCGTGATCAATATATCAGTAAATTGTGTAAATGCATTTGGACCACGATGTAGAAGCTTCATACAATAGTCTAATGATGGAGAAACAGTTTTCATTATATCGACAAGCATTCCCCGAGAAAATATCTTCCTTTGAATAGACAGCTCTAGAAAATCGTCATCTAGAATCAAATGTTTTTCCATAAACACTAGATTCCCCAAGATTCGCTCTTTCTCAAATCTATCCATTTTTTAGAGTCCTAACACTCTCACAACCAACTTCAGACTAACCAGAATTTCTTTTTGTACTCTAGAAAATATACGCTAATCTACTATAGAAAGAAAAATACCTTTGATTTAGAAACAATTTTATTGAACATAATTACAATAATAATATTCACTGATGCATTTTGTTCTCATCAATATATTTCGATAGGACATCTAATGCTGACCGAAGTTTATTTATATGGAGAATATTCACTTTTCCAGCAAAACATAGTTGCTCCTCCTGCTTAAACTTGCTTAATGATATCACGTATCTAGCATACATACTGTCCCATTCAAGGCGTAGTCTACACCCAGCGGTTATTTCCACAGCTACATTGGGTACTCGTATATCGTTGCTGCTGCTGCTGTCGGTTCCATCATTAATCTCCAATAATGTAAATGCACCACTCATTTTTTCTCCACTAATATCCTCTCAAATAAACTATTCTCTCTGAATTCAATTCTCTTACTAATATGAATTGTAGTGAAAACCATTTCTTTTATTCAAATCCAAACCACAAATCAAGTTATCGTATATTGAACAACCTCTGATTGGCTCATAAAAATGCCCACGTCAAACGATACATTCATTATGCAATTCTTATCAAAAACAAAAACCTTGCCAACTTTTAGAATGTTCACGCGTGAGTTTAATGACACAACCATGGGTTTTTCTTGCGCAATTCAATGTATTTTTTCATGTATTTTTGAAATCAGCACTATCATTACTACTTGTGCATTATCAGTTTAATAGACGGAGAGTAGGACAACCAACTGAAGCGAGCGAGCCAAGTTAACTGAAACTTCAGCTTCCGTTTTTTCGGATACTGGAAAAATGTAGGAGATATCTGGAGTCCAAGGGCTCGTCAGCAAACGCAGTTTAGGATTTGCATCGAGACTGGAAAATCATAGGCAGCGCGCTAGCGCTGCCTAAGCAAAGAACGATGTGGGCACAATGTGTTTTTGTTTTTTTTTTTCTCCATACCAGGACACTTTGTATCGAAGGAGTTGTCGTAGAAAGTTCGAAAAGGGCTCATTCGATTGGAAATTGGAGTGGCTAGTACCCTTTTTAATAGTCGAAAGTGATTGGAGTGCAACTAGCCCCCCCCCCCCAAGCCCATCATTCCCCCAAATATATCCAATCAAAATTTTTAGATAGCCACTTTGTTCAGCGTAGTTGATTTCCAGATAGAAAATATCTTTTTCAGGAGGAAACTCCCCCACAACCCTCGGGGCAAGGGTTTTAAGTTATGCCCTGGGGGCATATAAGGTTTTTATAGAAGGCGTTGTCGTAGAAACTTTAAAACAGGCTCATTCGATTGGAAATTCAAAGGGCTAGTACCCTTTTTAATAGTTGAAAGTGATTGGAGGGCAACTACCCTCCCCCCACGCCAATGATTTCCCCAAACAAATCCAATCAAAATTTTGATATAGCCATTTTGTTCTGCGTAGTTGATTTCCAGATAGAAAATATCTTTTTGAGGAGAACACTCCCCCACAACCCTCGGGGCAAGGGTTTTAAGTTATGCCCTGGGGGCATATAAGGTTTTTATAGAAGGCGTTGTCATAGAAACTTTAAAACAGGCTCATTCGATTGGAAATTCAAAGGGCTAGTACCCTTTTTAATAGTTGAAAGTGATTGGAGGGCAAATAGCCCCCCTCCCACGCCTATCATTCCCCCAAACACTTCCAATCAAAATTTTTAGATAGCCATTTGTTCAGCGTAGTTGATTTCCAGATAGAAAATATCTTTTTGAGGAGGACACTCCCCCACAACCCTCGGGGCAAGGGTTTTAAGCTATGCCCTGGGGGCATATAAGATTTTCATAGAAGGCGTTCTCATAGAAACTTCAAAAAAGGCTCATTCGATTGGAAATTCAGAGGGCTAGTGCCCTTTTTAATAGGTGATTGGTTGGTAACTAACCCCCCTCTCAAGCCCACCTTTTCCCCAAACATATCCAATCAAAATTTTGAGATAGCCATTTTGTTCAACGTAGTTTAAAGTTCTTGAAATTAGGTCTTTGTGGATTACAACCCCCTTACAGCCCTCAGGACAAGGATTGTAAGTTATGCCCTGGGGGCATATAAAGTTTTTATAGAAAGCGTTGTCGTAGAAATTTCAAAAAGGGCTCATTCGATTGGAAATTGAAATGGCTTGTGCCCTTTTTAATAGTCGAAAGTAATTGGAAGGCAACTAACACCCCTTCCACGCCCACTATTTCCCCAAACACATCCAATCAAAATATTGAAATAACCATTTTGTTCCACGCAGTTAAAGTTCAGAAAATTATACCTTTGAGCAGGACACTCCCCTAGCAGTCTTCAGAGCAAGGGTTATAAGTTATACCCTGGGGGCATATAAGTTTTTATTGAAATATGTATCGTAAAAACTTGAAAAAGGGCTCATTCGATTGGAAATTCAAAGGTCTAGTGCCATTTTTAATAATCAAAAGTGATTTGAGGGCAAATAGCCCACCTTTTCCTCAAACACATCCAATTAAAATTTTTAGATAGCCATTTTGTTCAGTGTTGCGGATTTCCAGATAGAAATTATGTTTTTAAGGAGGACACTCCCCCACAGCCCTCAGGGCATGGGTTGTAAGTTATGCCCTGGGGGCATATAAGGTTTTTACTGAACGCGTCGTCGTAAAAACTTCAAAAAAGGCTCATTCGATTGGAAACTGAAATGGCTAGTGCCCTTTTTAATAGTCGAAACTGATTGGAAGGCAACTAACACCCCTTCTTCGCCCACCATTTCCCCAAACATATCTAATCAAAATTTTTAGATCTCATTTTGTTCCACGCAGTTTAAAGTTCAGGAAATTATACCTTTGAGCAGGACACCCCCCCCCCCACAGTCTTCAGGGCAAGGGTTATAAGTTATACCCTGGGGGCATATAAGTTTTTATTGAAATATGTATCGTAAAAACTTGAAAAAGGGTTCATTCGATTGGGAATTCAAAGGGCTAGTGCTCTTTTTAATAGTCGAAAGTGATTTGAGGGCAACTAACCCCCCTCTCACGCCCACCTTTTCCCCAAACACATCCAATCTAAATTTTTAGATAGCCATTTTATTCAACGCAGTTGAAAGTTTTGGAAATTAGGTCTTTAAGGATAAAAACCAATCCCCCTCATAACCCTCAGGGCAAGGGTTTTAAGTTATGCCCTGGGAACATGTAAGGTTTTTATTGAAAGCGATGTTGTAAAAACATCCAAAAGGGCTCATTCAATTGAAAATTGACAGGACTATTGCCCTTTTAATAGTCAAAAGTGATTGAAGGGCAACTAACCCCCCTCTCACGCCCACCATTTCCCCAAACGAATCCAATCAAAATTTTGATATATCCATTTTGTTCAACGTATTCAAAAGTTCTGGAAATTGGGTCTTTTAGGATGATAACCAAATCAGAGCTTTCAGTGCAAGGGTTGTAAGTTATGCCCTGGGGGCATATAAGGTTTATATAGAAAGTTGTTGCAGAAATTTCAAAAGGGGCTCATTTGATTGGAAATTGAAATTGCCCTTTTTAATAGTCGAAAGTGAGTTGAGAGTAATTAACCCCCCCTCTTACGCCCTCCATTTTCCGAAACACATTCAATCAAAGTTTAGAGATAGCCATTTTGTTCAACGTAGTTGAAAGTTCTGGAAACTATGTATTTAAGGCTGACAAACCCCCTAGAGTCCCCAGGGCGAAGGTTGTAAGTTACCCTGGGGGCATATAAGGTTTTTAATGATAGAGTTGTCGTAAAAACTTCAAAGGGGGCTCATTCAATTGGAAATTGAGACGGATAGTGCCCTCTCAATTTCTCAATAGTTGAAAGTGATTGGACGGTAACTAACCCCTCTGTCACACCCACCACTCCCCCAAACAAATCCAATCAAAATTTTCAGATAGCCATTTTGTTCAACGTAGTAGAAAGCTCTGGAAATTAGGTCTGTGAGGATGATCCCCGCCCCCCCAGCCCTCAGGGCGAGGGTTGTAAGTTCTCCCCTGGGGGCATATAAGGTTTTTATTGCAAGCGTTGTCGTAGAAACTTCAAAAGGGCTCATTTGATTGGAAATTGAAAGGGCTAGTGCCTTTTTCAATAGTTGAAAGTGATTGGAGAAATACTAACGCCCCTCTCACGCCCACCATTTTCCCAGACACATCCAATCAAAATTTTGAGATAGCCATTCTGTTTAACGTAGTTGAAAGTTCTGGAAATTAGGTCTTAGAGGATGACAACCACTTTCACAGCCATTAAGGTAAGAGTTGTAATTTATGCCCTGGGGGCATATAAGGTGTTTATAGGAAGTGTTGTCGTAGAAACTCAAAAAGGGCTCATTCGATTGGAAATCGAAAGGGTTAGTGCCCTTTTTAATAATCTAAAGTGATTGGAAGGCTTGACATTTTTATAGTAAAGATCGATGTGGGTATAATGTATTATTTTTTTTGTTGTTGTTGTTTAGACCAGGGCCCTTTGTATCGAAGGAGTTATCGTAGGAATTTCGAAAAGGGCTCGTTCGATTGAAAATAGAAAGGGCTGATGCCCTTTTTAATAGTCGAAAGTGATCGGAGGAAAACTAATCCTCCTCCCACACCCACCCTCCTATTTGACTTTATGTTTAAAAACTAAATGTTGTCATAATATTAAATCAAAATGCACTGTGTTAATGCTAATTCCCAATAAGGCATCTCAACACTATCCGAAGAACGACTCCAAGGGTTTAATGTTCAAACTTTTGGGGCTGCTTCTGCTCTTAAGATTTAACCAAATCAAAATAGCGTAAGTGTATCCAAGCTATCAAAGAAAGTAAACAGATTTTTTTGCGAATGGTATCAAGTTTTCCATTTCAGGTCAACTAGACGAGGTATGAAACTAAATTAAACACTTCTATTTGTGTCCAGATTTTTAAGTTGGTGTATGTTGTTAAAAATTGCTGAAAATTTTTATCCAGCATACAAATAGCAGGCCAAATTATAAATCTTTAAAAAAACGAAAAGATTTAAAATATTATTTTCTTTTTCTCTGAAAAGACTATGTGAATATAAAATGAACATAAATGAATTAAAAAAACTTTTTCCACAAAATAAGTTTTTCAAAGAAAAGTAAAGAATTCCATTAAACAAAAATGAGCAAAAATAAAATCAAATGATCTACCAAGCGTGAAACTACCACAAATCAGCATCGACAAATAAATGAAACCCAAACCGAACAGAAATTACAATAAATAGCCGGGTCAAACTCAAAACGAGAAGAAATTAACATAAGTTGGGCTCAAAACCCCTATGCCTTCCCAAGGCCAGAACATAATTTGCACTTTACTGAAAAAAACACAAATGAATATGCATTATCAGTTTAATATACATATACTGATATTTAGTAATCAAAATCTTAAAATTATTTGATTTATTAAAGTTATAAGAGTAAAAACATTTATATTTTTTCAGTAAAGTACAAATTTTGTTCTGGCCTTGGGAAGGCATAGGGGTTTTGAGCCTAACTTATATTGTTTGACTTTTTCTCAGCACGTTCTACTTTTTAAAACAATAAAAAAACTTTAGCGTAAAGAGCAGGGTGTTGAGGAGGGGACAGCCCCTTTCATATACAGAATAATTTCTGTTCGTTTTAAGTTTTAATGTCGCTCCTTACTTTCATTTAAAAAAAAAACTTTTTTTATATTTAAAAACACGTAAGATACGCATATTTTGGTAAACTTTATTTTATTTTGTATGGGTTGTTAATTTATTTTGTATGCGTCTTTATTTTGTATGGGTAGTTTTCTTTTTCTGTTACCATGCCACTGTGGCTTAATTTTTGTGGCTATCTTAGTTGAAAATTGGATCATTTGAGCGTAAAAACCATTACTAGAGGATCTTGTATATCTACAAAAATTCCTCCTTACAAATAATCGTTTCTTAATAACTTAAACAAACAAAACACATTTCCTTACTTTTTTCACTCATCTATATCTTGTTTGACAAAGTTAGTTTTGAACTGTCCAATCCATCTCAGGTATTATTTTTCGATGAACAAATTACGGAAAGTGTCTAATTACGTAATCAAGGATTCCTAATTTAATGTCGTAAAACAGGCCGTAGAAACTAACTAGAACTGAATTCTCGGAAATATTACCGTTTTTTTCACCAAATCTAGGAAATTGTTAAAATGATAATTATTTCTGGGTTTTTGGCAAAATTTTTTTAACCCGCTTGCTGTTCATTTACAAAGTATTTCCCAAACTCAATAGATTGTGAAAGAACTTATGAACATTTTAATTTGGAAAATTCAAAGAAATGTTGGAATCATCTTTATTCAGCACAAAACTGTTGCATCTAATTTCATCATTGGGTTTTCTTTGATTTTTTTTTTATTAAATAGATTTTTTTTTAAAATACCGAGCACACTGAAAATGAAATCTGATTGTTTTAGTTGGTAAAGCGGAAACTTACGCAACCATGCATTTCTTTAAAAATTAGGACAATTCAGGAATTCAATTTCTAATAAAGAAGACCTCCATATGCAATTATGCAGTTTTTGGAAGTAACCAAATGGCACCAAATGGCACCAATGGCACCAAATTTAGAAGAAGAAACTTGAGTAAAAAAATTGAAAAATAAGTTAAATACACGTCATCAAACAGTCTAAGGAGGTGCAGTATTCCTCTGTAGGGTCCAAGGCCGTACCCAGGGGGGGAAGGATAGGGAGATTTTCTTATCAAATTTTCTTATGCGTTTTTTGAGTTTTTTTTTGTGTAAAACCGCCCGAAAAAAATCTTTGAGTAACCCCTCCTCCCCCCTGGCAAAAAAATTCTAGGTAGGGTTAATTGTCTTTGGGAATCAACACATTATTAATCCTTGAATTTTACGGTCAAAAGTGTTCTTGAATTTATTTTTATCCGATTTCCAATTTATTTTTATGGTTCAACCGTCTAGACTGACGGAAATATAATTGCCGTAAAAACGTCGTAATATTGAAACAACTAAAAGAAAACTCTTAGAATATCATGATTTCCAGGTTAATTTCTTATGAAAAATATTTTATTTTGTTTTAACAGATATTTTAAGAAGTTCTACTGTTCATGTATCCCAAAGAAACATAAATAAATGCCCACGGAAAAATACTAAGGTTTGTATTTTTTGTTAACTATTGTCCTGTGGACTTTTATCTGTAATTTGTTTTTTGCCTCCATTGAGGACGGCTGAGCCGAGGGTCTCGGTCGAAATATATTAATTTTTGTCTATTTTAACTAGCTGTTGTCGGACGTGAATTCAGGACGTATTTTAGGGGTACCCCCCCCCCAAAGGTTGGAAGTTGCTCGGTACTTGTATATTAGTCAGTACATACTCGAGAATTGAAGTTCGGTTATTCAATGAAATGCGCCAAAATATGATGAAAATACAATACTTTAGTGAAAAAATTATGGAAACTACAATAAAGAATTATAATAGGGGAGGGGGCGCACAGAACGCATTATATTAAATCCCTATCCTAACATAACCTAACTTAACCAAAATACTATCTCTATACATTAAATATTTTTACAAAAATATACCTACAACGTAGATTTCAATTGAGCCTAACCTAATTGTCTCCGAATACTGACAGCTATAAACCGGTTATTGTCTGATCTTGCAGATCCAAATTCTCGAGTGTGTACTGGCTAATGCACAAGTACCAGTTTATCTAATTACAGGGGCAAATGGTAGAAAGATACCAACGGGGGAACTAGATTTATCAGTACCCTCCGCCACCAAAAAAAAAAAATGATAATAATAGCTCGTTTTGTCAATTCCGATGACAATTTTTTTTTTTTTAATGAGCATAAAATATCTACTAATAGAATATAATTAGAGTAAATTTTAATCTAAGCTAACACATTGCAGAGTTCCTTGTGTCAGCTTAATATACAAATATATTAAAAGCAACACCATAAAGCTTAAGATAAAAAAAAAAATCAAAAGCTAAACAAAAGACAAAATGTTGGAAGAAAAAAGCAGAGGAGGCTGTGACAGCTTGATTATAATACAAATAAACATTAGAGCACAATCAACCATTCATAAAATGGCGACAAAGAATAATGAATCATCGAGAGACACCTTTTGATGGAAGAAATAAATAAATTAAACTATTTTAAATTACAATAGTACTATTTTAGTTTTCATCAAATACTAAAATAATTTTCCTAGATTAATATGAATTATATTGAATAACTCTCTCTCTCTCTCTCTCTCTCTCTCTCTCTCTCTCTCTCTCTCTCTCTCTCCTCTCTCTCTCTCTCTCTCTCTCTCTCTCTCTCTCTCTCTCTCTATCTCTATCTCTCTCTCTCTCTCTCTCTCTCTCTCTCTCTCCTCTCTCTCTCTCTCTCTCTCTCTCTCTCTCTCTCTCTCTCTCTCTCTCTCTCTCTCTCTCTCTCTCTCTCTCTCTCTCTCTCCTCTCTCTCTCTCTCTCTCTCTCCTCTCTCTCTCTCTCTCTCTCTCTCTCTCTCTCTCTCTCTCTCTCTCTCTCTCTCTCTCTCTCTCTCTCTCTCTCTCTCTCTCTCTCTCTCTCTCTCTCTCTCTCTCTCTCTCTCTCTCTCTCCTCTCTCTCTCTCTCTCTCTCTCTCTCTCTCTCTCTCCTCTCTCTCTCTCTCTCTCTCTCTCTCTCTCTCTCTCTCTCCTCTCTCTCTCTCTCTCTCTCTCTCTCTCTCTCTCTCTCTCTCTCTCTCTCTCTCTCTCTCTCTCTCTCTCTCTCTCTCTCTCTCTCTCTCTCTCTCCTCTCTCTCTCTCTCTCTCTCTCTCTCTCTCTCTCTCTCTCTCTCTTTATATATATATATATATATATATATATATATATATATATATATATATATATATATATATATATATATATATATATATATATACATATATATATATATATATATATATATATATATATATATATATATATATATATATATATATATATATATTATATATATATATATATATATATATATATATATGCATATATATATACACACATATATATATATATATATATATATATATATATATATATATATATATATATATATATATATATATATATATATATATATATATATTCTAAAAATTCTAATAAATATTCTAAAAATGATGTTCTCAAGATGATAGTCAAATTGAACTTGTTAGCAACAATAAAGAGAATGGCAGAACAATATATTTATCAAAACTCAAGGGGAGTAGGGCAATCTTTTTGTTTTCCAATGAAAATAGTTTTTAAAAATGCATTCTTTAATGGAAGTTTTTTTTTTTAATGTAGATAAGAGAGTGAAAAAAATTAGCATAACCACAGGCAGCCCTTTTGGGGAAGGATAGGGGTGCTCCATCTAGAAACCAAAAATACGTTTTAGAATATATTTATTGAAAATGTGAATTATCCCACTGAAAAAAGGTGAAAAAACAACAAATTAGCTTTCCAACAGATATATAAAAACCGACCCCCTTTTTTAATACCAAATAAATACCAAATAAAAATACCAAAAAATACCAAATAAATAGTTAACTAAAATATAGCTAAAATTTATTTCCCAACAAAGCCAAAACTAATTGTCTGGTATAAAGAAGTTACTTTATTACCCATGATAAAAATGTTAGTTTCAGAGATGTCAAGTTAGTTGTACTGAGCGCATGAGCGTTTTATCTTGAAAAACTGTTAGTGAACCGGGGATCGTTGTCTTAGGACTCTTAGGTATAGCTTTGGAAACGCTTTATACCAGTTCTAACCTCGAAAATTTTCTCCAGGGATGACGACTCGTCAGTGCAGGAGACTTCCCAAGGCAGCAACCATCTTCAGATCCCACAAAACGACATTGGACAAGCTGTCAACAGGGCCTGTGATTCAGACGTTACTGCGAAGCTGTTGTTATTTGAGTCTCCATGGGCTACCATATGAGAGCTACCCGTTTGCAGCGTCAGGCAAACATAATTTAAGGTTTCAGCGAAGCTGGATGGCTTGTTTTCCGTGGCTTGTGTACTTGGATAAATTGAGCGGTGCTTTCTGCAAATACTGTGTAATCTTTGCAGCTGAATACTCCGGTAAAGGAAATCACCAAAGGCTTGGAGCACTGGTCCTAAAACCATTTACAGCGTGGAAAGACGTGATTGAAGTTTTCGCTTGTCACAGTAAATTGAATTTCCATATAGGAAGTGCTGTACTTGCGGATGGCTTTGTAGCCGTACAGAAAGGCAAGCAAGACAATATTCTCTTCAAGTTAGATGATGCTCGAAAAGCTCAAGCAAAAGAAAATGGCATGAGACTCAAACTGGTTGTAGAAACTATTGTTTTTTGTGGTCGACAGCAGCTAGCCCTTCGTGGTACAAATGATCACGGTCCTCTGCGTCCCGAAGAAAAAGAACCAGCTTTAAACGATGGAAATTTCCGTGCTCTTTTGAGAATGAGAATGCGATGTGGTGCCGACGAGCTGAAAAAGCATCTTGAAAAAAGTGTGGGAAATGGGATGTATCTGTCCCCAGTTGTGCAAAACGAGCTTATTGGTGTTTGTGGAAAGATGATTCAAGCTGATATTGTTAAAAGGGTAAACGAAAGTGTGTGCTATTCGGTTTTAGCAGAGGAAACATTTGACATAAGAAACACAGAGTAGCTGTCCATTTGCGTTCGGTATGTTTTAAACAGAGCTTTGCGTAAAGGTTTTCTTGGGTTTGTTCCCGTATCAGATTTAATCGGACGAAGTCTGGCTACCACAATATTAGAAACCTTGAAAAACCATGGTTTGGATTTGAGCAAGCTTGTTGGACAGGGATGTGACGGAGCAGCTGCTATGAGTAGGCACCTGAGAGGCACTCAAGCTTGGATTAGACAGCAGTATCCACGAGCAATTTCTGTCCACTGTGGAGCACATATACTTAACCTGGCAATCACTTCAGCTTGCTTCATTGCTGTCATAAAAACGTGTTTTGGAACAATATCTCTGATCTGCGACTTTTTTGGCTCATCCCCTCCCGTGCCCAGGTACTCAAAGTCAGAATTCGACAATGCATGCCAGAATCTAGAAAAACTACACTCATTATCCTTTGTAAAACACGGTGGGTGGAGAGGCAAGATGCCATTAACCGCCTTGTAGAGCTCTACAAACCAATTTTAGAAGCACTGGAAGAGCTTCAAGAAAGAAACGCAAATGCTGAGACTTCTGCAAAGGCCCATCAGTTAGCAATCTCAATGGAGTAAGGGCAGTTTCTGACCAGTTTATTCGTAGAAAAAGAACTATTTGGTCTTACGTTGCCGCTGTGTAATGTTCTTCAAGCTGTTGACTGTGACTTGGCGCTTGCATGCGACCACATTAAAACTGTGGTGCAGACAGTTGTGGGCCTACGCGAAAACGCAGGTTCTGCCATTTTGCCAGAGATCTGAAGATGGACTTGACGTTTCCAAGAGTTGGTTGTTGTTGAAACGACCACTATGACATCGGTTCGCTGGAAGAAGCGTGCATAGCTTCCATATACATTCCATTCATTGACTACTTCATGTCAAAACTCAAGGAGAGATTTACGGTGCATCCTACAATTTTGACAACTTTAAGCGGCTTCATACTTCCGAACTTAGACAAAAGAAACTTGTCTGACGCAGAAATCAATGAGAATACTGATATTTACTCCGACCTTTAACCACAGCTAGATGCCCTATGCCACGAACTGAAATTGTGAAAAACGAAGTGGCAGAACGTTAACACTTTCTTTACAACAAAGAAAGACCAGTCTCGGCTTTGGCTGTATTTGATACGTGCAATGCTGATTTCTTTCCAAACATCAGCCCCCTTCTTGCAATTGTAGCTACTTGGCCTGTTTCAACTGCTACACCGGAAAGGACTTTCTCTACCTTGCGACGGCTTAAGACGTGGCTACGAAAGGCAACCAGTGAAGAACATTTGACAGGTCTAGCGTTACTGTCAGTGCACAGGGATGTTGCTATTGACACTGAAACAGTTACTGACATGTTTGCAACTCAAAAAACACGTCGAATTGATTTTGTTCTGTGGATTCATTTTGTAACTATTACGTTTCTTAACTTCAATATACAGTATTTTATGTTCCTATCTATTGTCTTCTTTAACCGTTAGACATGGATTAAGTCCGACCCGAGGAACCCCCCCCCGAAATAATTTCCTAGATACGGCCTTGCCCTGAGGGCTGTGGGGGGAGTGTCCTCCTCAAAGAAATAACTTTCGGATCTTTTAACTACGCTGAACAAATGAAATATCTTAAAATTTTGATTGGATGTGTTTGGAGAAATGGTGGGCGTGGGGGGGGGGGTTAGTGGCTTCCAATCACAATTGAATATAAAAAAGGGAATTTGAAGTTTCTACGACAACACTTTCTATAAAAAACCTTATATGCCCCCAAGGCATAACTTACAATCCTTGCCCTGAAGGCTGTGGGGGTTTTATCATCCTCAAAGACCTAATTTCCAGAACTTCCAACTACATTGAACAAAATGGCTATCTTATTTTGATATTTAGATATTTTGATTGGATGAGTTGGGGAAATGGTGGGCGTGAGAGGGAGTTTAGTTGCCCTCCAATCATTTTCGACTATTAAAAAGGGCACTAGCCCTTTTAATATCCAATCAAATGAGCCATTTTTGAAGTTTCTACGACAACACTTTTTATAAGAAACCTTATATGCCCCCAGGGCATTACCTACAACACTTGCCCTGAGGGATCTGAGGGGGTTATCATCCTCAAATACCTAAGTTCCAGAACTTTCAACTAGGTTGAACAAAATGGCTATCTGAAAATACTAATTGAATGTGTTTGGGGAAATGGTGGGCGTGAGAGTTAGTTAGTTACCCTATAATCATTTTCAGCTATTAAAAAGGGCTCTAGCCCTTTCAATTTCCAATCGAATGAGACCTTTTTGAAGTTTCTACACAACGCTTTCAATAATAAACCTTATATGCCCCCAGGGCTTAACTTACAACCCCTTCCCTGAGGGTTGTGGGGGGAGTGTTCTCCTCAAAACATAATTTCTAAATCTTTCAACAACGTTGAACAAAATGGATGTCTCAAAATTTTGATTTGGATGTGTTCTTGGAAATGATAGGCCTGGAAGGGGTGTTAGTTGTCTTCCAATCACTTTCGACTGTTTAAAGGGCACAAGACCTTCCAATTTCCAATCAAATGTGCCGTTTTCGAAGTTTCTACGACAACTCCTTCGATACGAGGTGCCCTGGTCTAAAAGAAAAATAATAATAAATTGTGCCAACATCGTTCTTTACTTAGGCAGCGCTATTGCGCTGCCTATGATAGTATTGAATAGAGGTAGTACTATTAGCAGCAGTAGTATTAACCTATTGCCTATTGGTCAGTTGAGCCTTCCTCTCGTCTTGTCCTGGAAGTTTCAATTTAATATAATTAGCCATTGCTATGATATTGCCGATATGTCCTTTTGATAACCTGTATGTTCACATACTTCTTGAAATTTTCATCTCAATGCTCTTAGCCCAACAAGTAGTTGCAATAGAAGTAGTAGCACTAGCAGTAGTAGTAAATGTAGCAGTAGCAGTAGTATTAGCAGTAGTGTGCACACATTGTCTATAGGGGAGATGATCTTCCCCTTTAAGTATTCTCTGAAAGTTCCAACTTAACACCGAAATCCGTTCTTGAGATACGCTATTTTGACAATGTGCATGCACATAGCGGCTTTTAATTTAGTTCAAATTTCCTCTTAATACTGTAAATAGAGTAGTGTGGTAGTAGTAGTGGTGGTAGTTGTAGTACTATTGGTAATAATTTCCTGAATTTTCCAAATTATTATACTCAGTTATTCTTGTGTTATACCCTTTTGACAATCCGTATATACATAACATGATTTGATTTAGTTCAACACTCCCCTCAACATTCTCTGAAAGTCTCACCTGAATACCCTTCGTCTTCTTGGAAAGTGAAGTTCAAGGATGCATACCTTTCTCAATAACATATACTAGGTGTAAACAATGAACGAATTGCCTAACTTACAGCCCTTGTCCTTAGGACTGTGGGGAGGTTGACATCCCCAGAGACATGATTACTGGACCTTTCAGAAAATTCCAACTTCCAGTCAAATGAGCCCCATTTGATCCAAAGTTTAC
Organism: Artemia sinica; assembly: GCA_027921565.1. NCBI lineage: Eukaryota > Metazoa > Arthropoda > Branchiopoda > Anostraca > Artemiidae > Artemia > Artemia sinica. The sequence continues at coordinate 10,786,100 of CM051275.1, forward strand.
ACGACTACCCGTTCCATACAAACCTTATATGCCCAGGGCATAGCTTACAATTTTTGTCCATGGGCTCTGGGAGATTGTGTCCACCCTAAAGAAATTGTTATATGATTTTTGGACTATTGGTAACGAAATGGCTATCTCGCAATTTCAATTGAATGCGTTTTGGGAAAAGAGGATGTCAGGGAGGGGAGCTAGTTGCTCTCCATAATGTTTGACTCTTAAACAGGAACTAGAACTATACATTTCAAATCAAATGAGCCTCTTCTAAAGTTCACACGACCACCCCTTCCATGAAAACATTATATTCCCCTTAGGCACAACTTACAACCCTTACCCCCAGACTCTGGGGGATTCTGTCTACCTCAAAGGCCTTGTTATATTATCTTTGGTCCATTTTTGAACAAATGACTCTTTCAAAATTTTTATCGGATGCATTTGTGGAAAATACAACGTAGGGGGGGGGGACTGAACATCCGTTTTCCAATCCAATGAGCCCCATCTGGAGTTTATACGACCCCACCCTTTCCATAAGAGCCTTATATGTCCTCGGGGCATAACTTCCAACCCTTGCCCTGATGGATATGGGAGGGGGGGGGTGTCATCCTCAAAGACATAATTTCCAGGCCTTTCAACGACGCTGAACATAATAGCTGTCTCAGAATTTTGAGTAAATATGTTTTGGGAATTGGTGCGCGTGGGGGGAGGGTTTATTCCCTTCCATCACTTTTGACTATTAAAAAAGGCCCTTTCAATTTCCAATCGAATGAGCCTTTTTTGTAGTTTCTATGACAATAAATCACCATCGCAAAATTTCTATCAGATACATTTCAGGAAAATAGGAGTTGGAGGGGGCGGGAGTCCCCACCCTCTGATCAACTTAAATCCTCAAAAGGGTACTAGAACTTCTGATTACCAATCAAATGAGCGCCCTCTGGAGTTTATACGATCACCCCTTCTATAAAAAACTTTATATGCCCCCAGGGCATTACAACCCTTGCCCTAAGAGTTGTGGGGGGGGGGTTGCCATCCTCAAAGACATTATTTCCGGGATTTTAAAATACGCTGAAAAAATGGCTATCTAAAAATTTTGATTGGATGTGTTTGGAAAATTGGTGGCCGTGGTAGGGGGGGGGGGGGGTACCATCCTCAAAGACATAATTTCCGGGACTTTAAAGTACGCTGAAAAAATGGCTATCTCAAAATTTTGATTGGATGTTTGGGAAATTGGTGGCCGTGGTAGGGGGGTTAATTGCCCTCTAGTCACTTTCGACTATTAAAAGAGGCAGAAGCCCCTTCAATTTCCGATTGAATGAGCCTTTTTAGAAGTTTCTACAACAACAAATGGCCATTTCAAAATTTCTATAAGATGCATTTCGGAAAATACGAGGTTTTTTTTTTTTGGGGGGGGGGGGTTATCCACCGTCCAATCACTCTTAATCTTAAAAAAACACTAGAACTTCTGACTACCAATCCAATGAGCCCCCTTCGAAGTTTAAACAATCACCCATTCTATATAAACCTTAAATGTCCCCAGGGCATAACTTACAACCCTTGCTCTGAGGGCTGTGAAGGGGTTGTCATCCTCAAAGATATAATTTCGGGGTCTTTCAACTACGTTGAACATAATGGCTATCCAAAAAGTTTTATTGGATGTGTCTGGGGAAAGGGTGGGTGTGGGAGGGGGGTTAGTCACCCTTCCTTCATTTTTGACTATTAAAAGGGCACAAGCCCTTTCGATTTCCAATTGAATACGCCCTTTTCAAATTTTCTAAGACAACTCCTTCGATGCGAATTGCCCTGGTCTAAAAAAAAAAAAAAAATTATACATTGTTCCCACATCGCTCTTTACTTAGGCAGCACTATTGCACTGCCTATGAAAACGAATAGACCTAATATCAACAACGTTTACAATTTTAATTTATTTATTGTTGAAATTGATATATATTTGTTATGTCCGATTAGCATCTCACAATCCAACCGTATTTTGAAAACCTTTTTAAAGCTCTCTAAAATCACTAAAACTACAAGAGCTGTTTCCATTTCGCTATTATAACTAGTTTGACATTTTGACGAATCTTGGCTTAAGAATCACCATAATGATTATCCTTTTCTTCCACTATTTGTACGTTTGACTAAGTGCCGATAAAAACGATGATAGTTGAGCAACTAAAGTGACTTGAATATTTGATAGAGCTTAAAACTATTGCTATACCCTTTCATGTTGAACTCTAAAGGCTTACACGTATATCAATCTGACAGCCGAAAAGCAGCTCATCTCGATGAAAATAATCCGAAAAAACGAAACAGAGCTTAAGATGAAGGATATAGTTATATATCCCGTAGGTTCTCACTATAAACCTGTCACAAAACAAGTTTTTTCAAAAGCAAATTTCATCACAAATAAAGTTTTTCTTAATTCTAATTTCCCATCGCCTTATGAGAAAAACGATAATATCCTAACCATATTTGGTGTGTGTGTTAGCGGGTGAATTTTGACGAAAGTGAGGGTATATTGTTGGCCTTGATTTTTCAATGATTTTCAGACTGCGTGTCGTGAGAAAATGAGGTGAATACCCTATGTAACTCTAATTTTAATACATGACCTGTATGGCAAGTTCTATGTCCGATTTTTTTTATACTTATGATGATTTGTTTTTTTTCTCGAAAATGGAAAAGGTTTAAACTAAGAAATGTGGTCAGGTCAATCCGATGAGCCAAATGGATGAGCTTGAGCAGGATTGGGCCATTTCTGTCCGAAATTATGCACTAGTCGATAGAATATCAAAACTATGTTTCTTCTACAGAATATTTCAGTTTGCTGATTACAGAAAATTTAACCATGATGTTGCGATATTTTTCTCTTGAAAATGGAAAGGGTTTTCGGTACTTGTCGGTTATTGAACATATATCCAAGAAGCGAAATCAGGTTAATCCTAATTAAATATAACAATACATGATAAAGTAATACTTTAGAAACAAAATTACGGACACCTAACCCAACGTAACGTAACCTATACCCCCCGCACCAATGTAAAAATATATAGCCCAAATGATATGTCCAATGCATTCTGTCTGTGTCTAATGTATTATATTATCCTTCATTTGTTTCTATTGCTATGAAACCGGTTTTCTGAGGTGTAACCTAAGCGTAATTCTTGAATACATTTCCATTACTGACAAGTACCGCGTTTTTAAACTAAGCAGCCGCAGTATTGCCAATGCGGTAAAATTGTACCGTTTTTGGTACCATTTGGAGGCCCTGATACAATACGATACATTTGGATATGTTTTGGTACAATCAAATTTTCTAGTACATTACGGATTTACTTGCTCTTTTCCGATTCGGATATTTATTCAAGTTTTAGTTAGTCGAAAATTTTCTTCTTCTTACCGCAAAAGTTTAAGCTACTCTTCAGATGGTATAAATTAATGTTTTGTGGTACAATTTTAGCTGAAAAACCTGTACAATTTATTTCAAAGAGTTGGCAACACTGTGCAGTAGACGAAGAGGCAACCATTTTCAGAAATAACGTACACCGGATGGCGCCTGCCAAGCGAGTTGAAAGTGTGCCAACCGAGGCTTAAATTGGGTATTTATCTCTTATAGCCACCCCACTCAAGAAGTGAAGTTAGGTTAATCCTAATGAAAGATACCTAAGCATGGTGAAAATAAAATACTTAAGTAACAAAGTTATGGAACAGACTACAACAGAGACTTATCAGGCCCATTTGTTCGTCTAAAATTGACACACAAATTCCACGGATGTTTTGAAGGTTTCCGGGTAATAATGAGCTCAAATATCAATTGGAGTTCATTCATTCATTCGTTTGCGCTAAGTAATTTAATGAAATTCAATACAACTAAAACGTAAGGCTACAAGTTTTTGCCAGATTATAGAAGTTGGAATCTTCTATGCCAATAACGGCTCGCGTTAAAAAGTAAAATATTTCTATATACAGAAAATTTAAAGCGAAATTTGAAGCTGAAAGTTCCGAAAAGAACTTTATAAATTACACCGAGTACGGTCTTGCCCCCTCCCCCACAGAGACGTATGGAACTACCTGCAGCGGCTTCTCTCAGCGATAATTATTTAAAAGAAATCTCGTCTATTGAAAGTAACTTTCTTTTACAAGTTACGACCTGATTAGGTGTGTAAAGCTGATTGAGGGTACCAGTTTTTTGCCCATTCAAAAAAACCTTTAGTAATTAGAGTGTGTATAGCCTTGCCCTCCCCCTTCTCAAGCTAGCTACAGCTGCTTTTCTTAGCTTCAATTCTTCAATAAAAAAACTTGTCGATGGAAAGTAACTTTCCTTTACAAGTCACGACCTGATTAGGTGTGTAAAGCTGCTTGAGGGTACCAGTTTTTTGCCCTTTCAAAAACTTTTAGCAATTAGAGTGTGTATAACTTTGCCCCCCCCCCTTCTCGAACTAGCTGCAGCTGCTTCTCTCAGCGACAATTCTTGAAAAGAAATCCGTCTATGGAAATTCGCTTTGCATTTGAAAGGCCCGGGGTTCGAACCCCCGCAGCTCCAATTTTTAATGGGAACTTCCTGGGATGGTGTAAAAAGGGAGGCTTTGAATATATTGGGATGAAGAACGAGCGTGCGTAGCTGTGTTTGCCTCAGGCGGCTTGGTGCTGCGGTGAGCTGTTACTAGTAGTAGTAGTCTATGGAAAGTAACTTTTCTGTACAAGTTGCAAGCTGATTAGGTGTGTAAATCTGCTGAGAAAACTGTTCCAGTTTGCGTCCAAAACTGTACCAGTTTCTGCCAGCTTATACAAGTTGGAGTCTTCTATTTCAACAGCGGTTAATAATATGTTTCTATTTGCAAATTTAAAGCGGAATTTTCAGTTGATACTTTCGGTTGGTTTCAGCCTTTTGATATTTCATAAATTTCAAATAAGCAAACCTGGAGCTAATTCTCTCTCCTGGAAATTTCTAATTCCGCATCTACGTCATCTAGAGCTTTAAATTTGAGTCTTTCAGAAGCCAAATTGACCAAGTCTATTTCATTTTTATTGACACTTCCCTTCAGGGACTATTTTAAAGAATTGGAAAATTTACCATACGAAGGGGGTTTAATAACTAACAAAATATTTTTACCGTCGAAAAATAGGGTTATTTGGAATCCATTTGACAGAGTAAAGAGGGGCTTTCCCGCTCCATCGCTTTATGTAGACCTTGCAGCACCACTTGTTTAACAGCATAAAGGATATATTTTCTTCACTACTTCATGCCATGTGAGGTCCACTTCTGCAACCGACCGATCATGCAGCCTGTCAACCAATATTTGAAACTAAATGGTCCCCACGGGTTTCATTCTAAATATCCGTGAAAAAGTTTTTTGCGCTCTAGCACGTAATCAACTTCGTTACACGTTCATGTATGTTTGTAATTTTATATATTCAAAAAAAGTCGGTAATTTTGAGTAAATTTGAGGCATTTTTTTGTTTGAAATCTATGCACTAATCGACAGAACATAAAAAACGCAAATGTTTGTTTTAATTATAGGAAATTCCAGGGAGGGCCTACTTTTAGAAATCACATACACCGATGACGCGTGCTAGTGTGGCGGAGACTATGCTAAGCGTGCTTGACGTTCGTGGGGGGAGCTGTGCGGCATGCTTGACGTTCGGAGATATACACCAGGTGGGAGAAAGTAGATATCCCCTCCAGAAAGTTTTCAGTTAATACTTTCAGTTATTTTTAGTTTTTTGAAACTTCAAAAAGTTCAAATAAACAATTTTGAAGTTAATTTCCGATTCCTGAATAGGCCACTCAGCGCGTCCTTAGGTGGTGGGTAGGGGAACGTCCGACAAATATACTGGGTATCTCCATTGAAGGAGGCGCAGATCAAGGAGGGGACCTAGTCCCTTGGGGTTCATTATAGAAACTGGGATACTCTTGGCCTGGGTCCGTAAATACAGGAGAGGAGGAAGAAGACCCCTTGGATGTACACTCAAAAGGGCCAACCAGAGTGAGGACACTTCCCGTGAGTTACAAACCTTCTCCCAGCAATGAGTTAAATTGCATGGTTAAGAAGGAAGTTATTATGGGTGATCTTCTATATGAGGATATGTGCAGCAGGGCGTAGGATCCAAATCTATGAACAACGTCCTCTGCACGAGGTGAGTGGAGTTTGTCTAGGATGAGGCAGATTTCATCTGCTAACCTCTGGATACGGGATTTTCTCTTATCAAGCGCTCCATGGGCACCGGCAGGGGGGGAGGCAGGAGGGCCTTGCCCCCTGTAAATTTGGGACTATAAAGTAATCATAAGGAAACCAACGGAAAGAGAGCATAATAGAGAAAAACCATTAAAAAAATGTGTGTTGCTCCATTGTTGGCAGCCTGCCAATATATTTTGACTCTTAATAAGGAAAATTTAAGTTCTAGTTTATGACTGAGCGATCCTTTTCCAGTTTTCCACAATATTTTTTTCTATGTGATTTGGTTGGAGTAAAAAAAAAAAAAAAAAAAAAAATCAAATTCTTCATAGTAATAAATCGTAAGTAAATAACGGTCCTATATGCATTTGTTTTATTAGTAATTATGCAGATATTAGTACACAAGAAAGTTCACACAATTAAATAAAACATGTGGAAAACAACTTAATAAGGGACAAGTTCGGTAAAAATATGCTTTCAACTTTTGCTTGTATTGCAAGAGTACCCATGAGCTGATATATGAATCTGCTATAATCAGAAATGTTTCCTTTGAACGGAATGCTGGGAATTTCTGTATTTCCCCCCTGAACGGATACGTTTTTTTGTATTTTATTATTATTTATTTATTTTTTTCCAGGAGTAATTGTATTTATCTAGTTGTCCCTTTGAAAAAAATTTAATATCTTTTTTTCTCATATAGTAGTTTTTGGTATTCAAAATTAAATTAACAATAATGAATTAAAATATTTTATTTGATTTTCTTAATCTTAGTTTTAATGTTTTACTTTAAACAAACTACTTTGATAATGCGTTACTTTTTATAAACACTTAGTCTAAAGGCATTAAATATTTTGGTGTTTCAAACAGTTCGTGGTAACGAACTGTAAGTAAGGAGCGACCCGGCTCAATGGTAACCGAAACTCTAGAAAACGGGTTTTTGATACCAATAGATATATCAAATCAAACAGTTCGTGGTAACGAACTGTAAGTAAGGAGCGACCCGGCTCAATGGTAACCGAAACTCTAGAAAACGGGTTTTTGATACCAATAGATATATCAAAAGAATCAGATTTCAATGCTGATTTCAAATATATAACTTTCATCAAGTTTAGTGCTACCCATCAAAAGTTACGCGCCTGAGAAAATTTGGCTGATTTTCGAAAAAAGGGGGAAAGACCCCCTAAAAGTTATAGAACCTTAATGAAAATCACACCATCATATTCAGCGTATCAGAGAACCCTACTGTAGAGGTTTCAAGCTCCTATCTACAAAAATGTGGAATTTTCCATTTTTTGCCAGAAGAAAGATCACGGATGCGTGTTTATTTGTTTGTTTTTTTTTTTTTTTTTTTTTTTTTTTCCCCAGGGGTGATCGTATCGACCCAGTGGTCCTAGAATATCGTGGGAGGGCTCATTGGAACGGAAATTAAAGTTCTAGTGCCCTTTTTAAGTGACCAAAAAAAATGGAGGGCAACTAGGCCCCCTCCCACGCTCATTTTTTTCCCAAAGTCACCCGATCAAAATTTTGAGATAGCCATTTTGTTCAGCATGGTCGAAAATATGATAAATATGTCTTTTAGGATGACTTAATCCCTCGAAGCCCCCAGGGGGAGGGCTGAAAGTTATGAACTTTACTCAATGTTAACATATAGTATTGGTTATTGGGAAGTATACAGACTTTTTCAGAGGAGATTTTTTCTGGTAGGTGGGGGAAGGAGAGGGTCGGGGGCTATATGGAAGGATCTTTCCATGAAGGAAGTTTTCATGGGGGAAGGGAAATTGCCATGAAGGGGGCGCCGGACTTGCCAGCATTATTTATTGGTTATTGGGAAGTATACAACCATTTTCAGGAAGGATTTTTTCTGGAGGGGGGGCTAGAGGAGGGGATTACTCTGGAGAATATTTCCGTGGAGGATGTTTCTTTGGGGTAAGGGACATTTCTATGAAGGGGGCGCCGGATTTCCAAGCATTATTTAAGAAACGATCAGAAGTTAAATAAAAAAAATAAGTTTTTTCAACTGAAATGTAAGAAGGAATATTAGAACTTAAAACGAACAGAAATTATAACGTATGTGAGGGGGTTCTCCCCCAAGTCAATACCTCGCTCTTTACGCTACAGTTTTTTTTTAGTGCTTTCAAAAGAGCTATCTATTCTAATTAAACGGCCTTTGTGATTCAGGGGTTTGTGAATCAAATTTTTTTTTAACTTTTAACGTAAAGAGCGTGGTATTGACTAAGGGGAGAACCCCTTCATATAAGTAATAACATATACGTAATAAAAAAAAACAATAAAAAAACAAGCGATACGGCTCAATAGTAATCGAAACTTTTAAAAACGAAATTTTGATGTCAATAAATGTATCAAAAGAATGTGTTTATAATGCTGATCCTAAATATATAAATTTTATTAAGTTTAGTATTACTCATCAAAGGCTACGAGCCTGAGAAAATTTACTCGATTTTTTAAAGAGGGGGGAAACATCCCCTACAAGTGAAAGAATTTTAATGAAAATCACACCGTCAGATTCAGCGTATCAGAAAACCCTATTACATAGGTTTCAAGCTCATATCTGCAAAAATCTGCAACTTTGTATTTTTTGCCAGAAGAAAAATATACGAATAAAGAAGTTAGTTACGTAAGTTAATTTGTAAAGACATCCATTTAGCAAAAGAAAAGTAAAATTTTTATGCAAATAAAAGCTACATTAACTAAAAAACGATCAGAAATTAAATAAAAAAAACAAGTTTTTTAAACTGAAAGTAAGGAGCGACATTAAAACTTAAAACGAACAGAAATTATTCCGTATATGAAAGGGGCTGTCCCCTCCTCAACGCCTCGCTCTTTACGCTAAAGTTTGACTCTGTCTCACAACTTTATTTTTTAAAACAATAAAAAACTTTAGCGTAAAGAGCGAGGCGTTGAGGAGGGGACAGCCCCTTTCATATACGGAATAATTTCTGTTCGTTTTAAGTTTTAATGTCGCTCCTTACTTTCAGTTTAAAAAACTTGTTTTTTTTATTTAATCATAACCAAATTCAAAACTGTCGATATTGTTATAAAAAATATCCGTCCAACACTTCTGCATTGTTCAACAGAACTGAATGCTGGGAGTTTATAGTTTAGTTTTTGTAAGTAGGCTATTGTTTTGTGTATTTTTGTAATTACTTACTTTTTTCATTTTTAAATACTTTTACTTTAATTGACATACTTTTTCCACTGCCTTTAGAAAAGTGCTGTCGTCTCTAAGCTTCATTAAATAAAAAAAACAAGTTTTTTTAACTGAAAGTAAGGAGCAACATTAAAAAGAACAGAAAAATTTTCTCAGGCTCGTAGCTTTTGATAGGTGAGACTAAACTTAATGTAGCTTATAATTTGGAATCAGCATAATAAGCGAATTCTTTTAATATATCTATTGGTATCAAAATTCCGTTTTTTAGAGTTTTGGTTATTATTAAGCCGGATCGCTCCTTACTTACAGTTCGTTACCACGAACTGATTACCCATCAAATCCAAACATAGATCATTGATATATTAATCGTTTTTTTCTGTGTTACCAAAAGTATTGTATTCATAAAACTTTACAGTTTCATGAAATGTAATTAAACAAATAGAAAAGGTTTTTCAACTAAAGTAAGGAAAAAGTTTAAAACTTATAACAAATATAAATTACCCAGTATATAAGGGGGACTGCCCCCTTTTCAATACCTTGCTCATTAAACAAAAGCTTTTTTCCAATTGCAAATTTTCATAAGAAATTTGGAAAAAAAGCCAAACTTCACAGTGAAGAGTAAGGAGCTAGTTTACCAAGTAGTTTACCAAGCTTACCAACTACAAGTAAACTACTATGCACAAATGCTACAGAAAATCGATATTCTCAAGTATTTATAATTTCTGAAATACTTTAAAGCCCCGAATGATGAGCACAATATTTTTTTTTCAAGGTTTTAGTCTGTAATCTATGGATTGGTGTAAAATTCTTGACAAAATAACACCTCTAGTTTCCTCAATATTTGTCCAAAAATATATTACTGTTAGTAATTATCTACATGATTGTTTCTTCGTGTTCTTTACAGAACGAACACAAAGTGATATAGGCTGTTGTAATGTTGCTTTAAGTCAGGCTGCCTAAGCGGTTTAGTACTGTAGCTTTTTAGTTCATTTTTTGCTCATTTTTTGCTGATTTTTTCACCTACTTTCTTTGTGATTAAAGGCCGCAAAAATTAATAACAACTGCATTGGGAGATCTGTGTCATTACAAATTGAATTCCCAGTTTCGGCTATTATTTTAGATCTAACTATGGTTGTACAAGTCTCCAGTTAACCAAGACAAACAATCAAATATCATTGTCACTATCCTTAGTACCTTAATTGAAGTATTTTCCGGTTTCAAAAATGAAGAACTACATGCCTAAGGCCAGAATATTACAATTTTTCCAGTAGGAACATGAAAAATGGAACATTGGTAAAAAAAATAGCAAAAAGAGCTAAAAACATACGGTACCTAACAGCTTTCCTTTGTGTCTGGCAGTTTCCTTTGGCAATTTCCTTTGTGTCTTTTTGTCTTTGGCAATTAAAAGATTGCTAATATGTGAATTTTTCGGACGAAAAGCTTTATCATATCCTACTAATTAGTCTTACGTGTTTTTTTTCATGGTTTAGCGTGGTAACACTGACAAAATTATGATACAAGCCTAAAAAGTCTGTAATTTTGAAAAAAAAACAAGAAGAAAAATCTTAGAAGACCGCAGTTTTAGTTTCGTTTATTCATTTTCGTGGTTCAGCGTGGAAACACTGGCTAAAATGTTGTACTGTCCTAAAAACTTCATAATTTTGAAGCAACAAACCAAAAAATCTTAGAAATGGCGATTTTTAAAATCAGTCTACCGGGAAGGCGGGGGCTGAAGATGTCTTTGATAATTTCAGCTTTCCGATCATCTCAGTTTATATGTTACTTTAATTTAATGTAGCTTTTTGTTGTTGCTGCCGTTTTAAACCTTTCAAAAAAATAAGTGGAATTATAATAAAGTAAAGCATCTTAAAAATGTTAAACATGTTCTCTTCTTCAATGAGGGAGGGGGAGGGCAATTTGCTTCGTGTTAAAATGAATCTTTTCAAACAACTGCAACTTGGGAACACTGAAGAGTTGTTCTTGTCGGTCAGCACAAAACACATTTTGAGTTGTTTTTTTTTTCAGTCTCCTGTAGAATTTAAATTGTGTGATATGTTTCTCTTTGAATTCCCTCAGCTAATCTGGTGGTCCAGACATTATAACTTCAGCAATCTTATAACCAAGACAAAAGAAGATCTGAACACAAGCGATCAATAGTTTAACATTTAATTCACAAAAATAATGAACAATTTTGAGATACAACATTTTCCACACTAGACCTTTCGGACTCCTTTTGCTTAATCAACATCACTTGGCAATAAAAAAAAAAAAAAAAAAACAACTATAAAACACAAACTCTTTGCGCAGTTAGCTCCAAGTGGCGGAAAAAAGGTCCCACTTGCGGCACAACAAGTGACACAGTGTTGTCCAAATATAATAAAAATTATATAAACTCGCTATGATAGAAATATAGAAAACAAAATTGTGGCATTTTTCAAAAAGGGCCTAAGTCCACATTTTCCGAAAATGAGTAAAGAATATAGTTCAAAAGAACTTGAAGAGATCTAACGACTGGTTTATTCAAAATGGGCTTAGCTTTAATTCTGACTGAGTTATAAATTGTTTCAAAAGGACTTCAAAAGAGCGCAAGTCCCTTATCTTCTAGGTAACGAAAAATTCAGAAATTTCCACATTTCCGGCAAATTCCAATCAAAAAGTTAACTGGGGATTTGTCTTTAAAGTTTCATGTTTCTTAAATTCTGATTTGTGAGAAAGATTTTTTCACTAGGCGTTTTTATTTTCATTTTTCTCTCTTGTAGAATTAGGGAAAGTTGACTTAGGCCATATGTGCAAAACGCCAGGGAAAAAATCGATTTGCCTGATGAGATATTCTAACTGATTGTTAAAATAATCAACTGATATCATTAAATATTTAATGGCCTTCATTTATGTAAGTTAGTCTTAGATCAAGAAACTTCTCTACTTACAAATAACAGGAAAATTTACAGATGAATAAACGGGTAATAAAGTATTTTGATTTTTCACTGTTTTAATTAAAATTGAATCATTTATGCATCTGTTTTTCAGTCCATTTATCAGACACCTAATCAAGACTTCAATTGTTTAAATTAAAAGTGAAAATAAATAATAACAATAAGAACATTTTAAATTAGACTTACATGCTATGGGTTCTCTTTCTGGAGTTAAGAGACTCTTATCAGTTACACGAAGTAATACCTTATGGATATCAAATCAAGAGCATAAATAGTATTACTTAAACAGCTTTTTTCTGAGACCAAAAATTAAGTGGAATTGCCTTGTAAAAATTTTACAATAGGCCTACTGTTAGTTTTTCAAAACGTACAACACTGATATATTCACTTGACAAATAAGATCATGCGTTTATAGCTTATATTTATTAAATGAGATCGCACTGTAAAACTATATTATATATATATATATATATATATATATATATATATATATATATATATATATATATATATATATATACATATATATATATATATATATATATACATACATATATATATATATATATATATATATATATATATATATATATATATATATATATATATATATATATATATATATATTATATATATATATATATATATATATATATATATATATATATATATATATATATATATATAAAGAACTGAACATACAGACAGTGGTGTCAATTACAGGGAACATCTACCCCAGATTTTTTGGCCCTGCCCCTTTACCTTGATGTGGCTATTCTTAGGTGGGAAAGGGGGAGTATTAAAGGATGGAAAAAAGGTACAGGCCTTTCAAAAACAAAATAAAAGTATGTTTAAAGTCATTAAAAACAAGCTTGGGTATTGGGATTGCCCATTTCGGCTCCTGATAATCACCTCAATCTAAAGAAAGGGATTAATTGATCATACGCATTTTGCTTTGGTCTGATGAGTTTCGAGGAGCACTCGAGCTACCATGGACCAAGTGATTTCATCAGAGGAAATATAAGAAACACCCATGCGATGCAATTGAATATTTTAATATTCAATTTGAATTGACGCATCATAAATAGGCATCATAAATTAACATATAAAATGTTTATGGTAGGGGAGGGGGCACCTTTGTCAAAACCGAAAATAATTTGATCTGAAAATCATAGCAGCCTTAAGGAGGCCCTAGACAGTTAATCATTTTGATCAAAAGCTTCCATCAATCGATTGACTCAAGCATGATTGACCGTCTAGGAACCTGTTTTACGCTCGAGTCAAGCGTTGACGTTGATTGATAGAAAGTTTGAATGAAAGTTTCATTCATTTTGATCAAAAGCGGCTACAGTTACATTAGCTTTGGTTGAGATTGAACGGTTCACTGAAGGGTTGGTTGAAGGTTGATTGAAGCACACGCCAATCAATTGACGAAAACTTTGGTTCAAAATGATTGACCGTCTAGGGCCTCCTTTGCAATCAAGACATTACTCGGAGATAGGTTTTCATGGGTAGTTTCCTATCACAAAAAAAAATGAATTAAATATTTTCTTAGTCCTTAATATAGCTAGAATATAGAAAGAAACAAAATATTTGGCAACTTGCCATATCATTCAAATGAGACACAGAAGGGGCTTTTTATTCATCACCAGAACCCATGCCTACCTCGCAAATATACTGTACTTAGCTAGTTGTATATATATGCATGTATGGAATGACATATCTACAACCAGATTAGTTTTTTTTTTGCATCGTTAGATTTCAAGTTACTTGTAAATTTATCATATTTTATTATGTGGTGATTACACCGTCAGATACCAAACACCTACAATGCAAAATACTTACGGTTTCTGATGTTAAACTCTGATTCCGGCTTAGATTTTACTGGCCGTGGGATTCCGGTGAATAAAACGCCACTAAAGTTACATGATAATCACCAATGTACCTCAAAGTAAAAAAAAAAAAATTATAACTTGTCCCGTAGCTTTGAAAAATGGTTGCAGTTATCAGTGGCTCACTCTCTATTCACTATTTATGTCCCTTTAAAGCTCAGCACTTTATTAATAACCAATTGTGATAGTTGCATGGATGCAACTACACCTTGGCTTTTATTTGCGGCTTTCTTGCATAGAGAGATAGTTAACTCAATACATTATTTTCAACTGTACAAACAGTGCTGACTCTTTATTTTTTAATGGTGATGAAGTTTAATAAAACGATGAATGACACATCTCTTTCATATATCATGGTCAAGGCTGTATCTAGGGGGTGTTACCGGGTTTACCCCCCTCCTCCCAAAATTGTGTCAGACTCAGAGAAAAGAAGCAAAAATGGATATAAATTTTTTTGGTGCGTTTTGTAAAGTTTTTTCTCTGTAGATCCCCCCTCTGGAAAAAAAAATACTGGATACGCCCTTGATCATCGCTGGCACGCCTAAAATTCGTATCTTGACAATTTCCAAAATTTTAAATACTTGCCAACAACTGCTCGGTAAAGAACCATTCACAATGAGAATTCACTAATACCGAGATTTACCTCGCACTAATTTGAGCTTATCAGAATTTTCATAAAAATTTTCAGCAAATCAGAAAGTATTGTGAAAAATATGATTGGCTCAAATTAGTGATAGCTAAATCTTAGTATTAGTAAAATCTATTGTGAACGGCCTTAAGCTGTTCTCAAAAGGAGGATCAGCAGAGCAATGTATGTGCAAGTCACGCTTTGACCCTCCTGAGATACATTTTCCTTGTGATCCTTCTTTTAGAAACTACTTAGGAAACGGTTTTTGCCAATCATTTTAAAAGTATAAAATGTCAGATAAAAATCGTAATGGTGAAACTAGACAAGCGCTTCCCTGAATTATATATAGGCATATGCTAAAAAAGCAATTCTTTGTCACAGTCCTATTAACTGTTATTAATATCAAGAGCCTCTTTGATATTAAATTGAATTAGTTTTTCAAAAACTTTAATCTAAAATTTAACTTAATCAAATTAATTCAAATTTTTAATTAAAGATAAAATTAATTAAAACTTTAAATTATTTAAGTTAAATAAATATAACATTTAACTTTTAATTCATCTAAATTCAAAGTGAACTTTAAGCCAAATAATTAAATTTTTGATGTGATGGATAAAACAAATAATGAAATAAGATAAAATGCTCCGAAAAATTAGACACGAAGAATAATATTCAAGGCCAATGTTCTTCAATATTTTATACATGCAGAAAAAAATATTAAAAAAGTTGCACCGGTTGATAATAAGTATTATTGCAAACAGCATATTATTCCTGAAAATGTACATTATCGAGAACATCTGATTAGCCAAATCGGTTTGAGGGTTACTGATCGAAGAATGAAATCAGATATCGATCATCTCAACCAGGCCTTCTCTTTAATAATTGTATTTCAATAATAAAAAAATGACTAAAGTGAGATGCCGTGATAGTGGCCAATTTCTAAGGCACGTACTAAAGGTGGGCATTGATTAGTTTCTTGCATAAATATATAACTTAAAGGCTGACATCACTATCACCCATGGAGCTACTCGGAAAGGTCGTGCCACTGGAAAAGGAGCCTCGAGAATCTTCCGTCACCGTTATCACGATATCGTTTGTTATTTCCTTCATCTCTATTGGTCTATTTGCATTTACGTCTTTCTTCTTCTCATCTGCTGGGTCAGATAAAGCAACAGGCATCATACGTCGAACAGTGCGATGCCTTCGCTTTTTGTTGCTGGAAGAGTGCGGTGACAAGCCAAAAAGCCTTCTCAATTCTTTTTGAAGCCTACGCGATCGGTAGGCATAAAGAAAAGGGGATAATAACGAATTACACAAGATTGCTATAAAGGAACACGAATTTACATATTGTGGCACTTGTATGTTTGGCAAAAGGTTCAAAACTAGAGACACGTGATAAGGCAGTAAGCACAATAATAGTGTCACAATCACAGATACGCTGATGCGTACAGCTCGTGCCTCTTCTCGATATAAAAAGAGACTGGCGTTTGAAATTCTGTACCTTAAATTATGCACTAATTGGCTTGAAGTTGAGCGAAGTGAAGGAGACCTTGACAATTTTGCACTACTCACACTAGCAGCACTAACGTCTTGCTGTGTAAGAATTGTTGAATTGGCTCTAGATAAGGGTCTTTGTCCATTACCCATTAACGGTGTTGCAGTGCCAAGCTTGACTAATTCATTTGTACTAAACGACAAACTGTTACGTCGAGTTCTTTGACTATTTTTGTGTGCAGCATTATATATTCTCATGTATACCCAAACAAGAACTAGCAAGGGCACAACAAACAGAAGCACAGATACGCCCAAAAATACCACAGTTAAAGAGCTAAAAGTTACATCTTGAAACGACACAATGTCAATATTGTCATAAATATCTGCACAACCTTTCCACATCTCCTTTCCAGTAAGGTCAGGGACTGCAAATCCAGCGAGCACAGCGCTTACCACCCACTTGCCAACTAGCATGGCATAAGCTCTTGCCTTTGTTATCTTTGAATGGTAGTGTAAGGGGTCCATTACAGCAAAATACTGATCAAGGCCAATTAGTAATGCTGCGACCATACTTCCAGTGCTTACAAAAGAAGCAAAAAACTGCCCCACTGAGCACATGGCAATGCTGGCGCTAAAATCTTCTGATTCTTCAGGATGTTTGGCAACGTTGTCCAGAAAAACTAATGGTAGGAATATACAAGTTGCTACCAGATTCATAATCAGGAGGCTCATCACAAACCTGAAAAGTAAAGCTACATTAGAGTTAAGGCTCAACAGATTAACGCAATAAAAAAAATAATTCCATTTAACGAAATAATTATGGAAGGGGAATGAAATTTTAGCGAAAAGAAAAATCTTTGCTAAATTGAGCACCAGCAACAGTGAATGTGACATCTGATTTTATGAATTGATCAAGTGGAAACTTATTCGAAAAATACCTCCATATGCAGCTATGCAATCTTTGGTACTAGCAGTTTCCAAGTTTTCAAAAAAGGCGGAAAATCGACAAAAAATAACGTAAAAACACATGGCATTTCTTCTAAGGTATAGTATTCTTTGGGCATAAAGGTTGTTAATGTTCGAATTTTTACAAAAAGTGCAGTCAAATTTAATTAATAAGTTTTGCTAACTCATTTTCACGAACCTACATGACTGCTGATTGTCGACAAGATCATTAAGCCAAAAATATAAGGCCCATTCATAATCAGATTTTACTAACACCAAGATTTAGCTAACACTCCATTGAGTCAATCAACTTTTTTAGTTTTTAGCCAATCACAAAATTCTACGAAGAAACTGATTAGCTCAAATTAACAGTTGCTAAATTAGGGCATTAGTAAAATCGGTGCTTATACATTATATCTTACCCACGAAAGAAGTCAAGTTTGTTTAATGCTAATGAAATAAAATAAAATATGATGAAAATATAATAGTTTAGAAACAAATTTGGGCTATATATTTGTACATTCGGGGGGGGGGGGGGGTGTAAAGCATAGCATATATTAAATACGTAACCTAATCTAACCTAACCTAAGTAGCCTACCTTTTCCCCCCTAATCCCCAAAAAACAACATTTTAAATATTGTAAACGCAATAAGAAATTACGCTTTGCGATCCATTTATCCGTTGCAAATACCCGTTTGACTTGTTTCCTGTAGTATTTACTTGTACAGTCTATAGCGGTGGGTAAGATATAATGCACAGGTTCCTTAAAACCTAATCGGGAATTTTGATATCAAAAGCTCTGTTTACTAGGTATTTCTAAGAAGAAGGACAGAAGGACAGGGAGAAGAAGGACAAAACAGAAGGGAGAAGAAGGACAAAACTCATTTCGAAAAAAAAACAACAACAGAAACTGCTGAATACATTCAATTGGAAACAGAGAAACAAATTAGAAACAGATTGAGCTAATCGATAGAGTACAGTAAGGGTACTGGTGCATTAGGCGGAAACTTTTATATATTGTACAAGGAAACCAGTCACGAAAAACCTGTCAAACAGGCTCTTTGCAAGAGACCGCTTTACATAAATGACTGCAAAGCATTGATCTCTCAATGAGTTACAATATTTAAACTATTGTTTTTTGGGGTTTAAGGGGAGAAAAGGTACCTAGGTTAGGTTAGGTTACGTATTTAATATATGGTATGCTTTACAAGACACCCCCCCCCCCCTAATTTGCAAATATATAGCCCAAATTTGTTTATAAACTATTATATATTCATCCTATTTTATTTTATTTCATTAGCATTAGCCAAACTTGACTTCTTTAGCAGTATATAAAAGTGTCCGTCTAAAGCACCAGTACCACATTGTTTTAAAAATATAGTTTAGGGATCTTAATAAAATAAAAGTTTCAGAGAACGTCATTTGAAAATGCAGAATAGAGCATAGCCACAAGGTGTCCAGTTTGGGAAATATTTCGTTTTATGCCGCAAATTTAAAAATGTGTCTCTTTTATGTCACAAATTTCTAAAATGTGTAATTTTTTGTCCTTTTATGTCATTGCGCATAAAACATATGCCTTTTATGCACATAAAAATGCGTTTTTTTGCAATAAAATGAGTCAAGTTGGCAACCCTGATCAACAGGGGGTGTATGCTCAATCACAATTTAAATTTCTTGATCTAAATGTTCTTTTTTATCCCCCTATTGAGAACGACTTAGAAAACGGTTTTTGGTAATTACCTCAGAAAAGTGAAAATGGAAAATGTCAGATGACTTTTAGGTGTTGCAGCGAAGAAATTATAAATCAATATACGGGTCTGAAACTACAAGGGGCAACCAGGGCTTTAGCACCAATGCTTTGAACGTTACCTTTTACAGGAATTAGATCCAAGTTATGTAATATGCAAATACCTTTTGTGGCACAAATGCACTTGTGAGTCAACTTTCGTATTTAGTTGCACAATTGCACAATTTTTGCACAAAAGTTGCACAATTTTAAGGACTTGAATTTTCAGAGTTACTCAATTGTTATGAAACATATTTTACTTTACATAATACATGTCACATGTACAAATGATAAAAGGGCTTGATCGAGTCTTATTTCCGTAGAAAGCTTGGTATGTTTCAAATTAAGCTTGTTTTTAAAAGGTTATTAAATAAAAAAAAAGTTTTTTTTAACTAAAAGTAAGAAGCGACATTAAAACTTAAAACGAACAGAAATTATTCCGTATATGAAAGGGGCTGTCCCCTCCTCAATACCTCGCTCTTTAGGCTAATGTTTTTTATATTTTTTAAAAAATAAAGTTGTGTGACAGACTCAAACTTTAGCGTAAAGAGCGAGGTATTGAGGAGGGGATAGCCCCTTTCATATACGGAATAATTTAGCTACTCAGCTTTGCTTGTTTATTTTCGCGGTTCCACGTGGCAACACTGACACAAACGTGAGACTGCTCTAATACCTTCATAATTTTTAAACAACCAAAGGATAAATCTTAGAAAATTGCGATCTTCCGGTGTGGAACGACCTCAGATGGATAAGGACAGAACGATTTCAATTCTAAAATCCTTGATAATTTGAACGCCAAACACTCCCGGTCTGACAAGGAGAGGTTTCACAAATGACGTAGAATCTCTGGGGGTTTCTTCTGGGGTGACTAAAGCGAAAGGTTTCAACAAAATTGGAGGAAAAGAAGCGTTCCATTATGTTTTGGCTTAGGATAGCGTCACACAACAAAAAGTTTGTAGCAATAGCAGTATTACGCTATAGCAATATTCTATTGGTTTATCGCTCATCAGAAACCAGGAACTTCTAAATTTAACGACCTTTTTTTAGAATTTTCTTACGATAAATATTTTAACAAATGACACACAATTATTATGTATATTTCGGTCAACGCGTAGCTAGAAATTTCTAGAATTTCTAGTTTTCTAGAACTTTTTAGGTTCAAAGTCAGGAAAATCGTGTTTGGAGCTCCTCCAAATAGATAAATTCGACTATTAAATATAACTGTTTGAAAAACTTAAGAATCATTTTGAATTTGACAAAAAAGGATGAAATTTTCAATTTATAGAAAAGAAACTAGACAACTTGACAAAAGAGTAACATTTATTTTAAAAAATCCCGGGATTGAAAGAGCTAAAAGCGATATTCAACATATTCTATTCATCAATGACACTCTTTTCTTTGATAACGACTCTTGACCACACCATGACGGTTCAAGACTGACGCATTGTGCGTCGTTTAACTACGTTTGAATGAATGAAATAATAAAAATGTCAAGTATATTTATTTAGAATGCTAGAATTACGGACTAATTTTTCGAGGGTGTTTTTGTTCACACTGTGGTTACAATTGACATGTCTATATTGATATTATTCTGGATATCCTTTGTCAAACGTTTTCCGAAGTCCAACTAATCAAAACTACTTTATTTATTTTCGCGATATTCCCATTTCAATGTTCATTTATCGCCAAAGTGACTAGAGATTATTAACTTAAAAACTTAACAAATAGAAAAATGTTGAGAAAACTTTTTAAAAGGCTAAAATTGCGTGGGGGTTTTGAGGGATTATTTCCTTCACGATTATAACTATTTTATTTCATTTCGCGTTTACCTAAATATTTCTATTTTATTAATTTTAGAAATATTTCCCTTCAGCAACTATTAATTTTGTACATAAGGATGTATTGTACATAAGGATGTATGTAAATAAGGATTAACTTTGTACATAATGTCGATCCAAATGGGAGATAATAACATAAAAGAACAGAAAGACAGTTTGCCAAAGAAAACCAAGCATCCTATTGAATTCTGTTCACGGATTAGAGAGGGGTTGCTCACCCTCCAAAACCTTGTTAATATCTAAGAGCACCACTTGTTCTACCGCGCATAGTATACTTCCTCCATCACGCCATCTATGACGAACTTCCATCACATGCAGCGTGCATAACTTGTTGTAGCCAATTTTCCAGTTATTGTAAAATCCACGCAAGAAAATCTTCCATACTCCAGCCCAAGGCTGTATCCATCATTTTTGTTGGGGGAGATAATTTTACTTTGGGAAGGATTAAAAAAATTACAAAAAAAAATCAATAAATTTTTTTATGCTTTTCTGTTTCTTTTTTTACGAATCGGATAAAAATGGGGAGGGGGAGAGTGGGTCAAACCCAGTAGTCCCCCCTGATACAGCCTTAATTCAACACATAATCAAGTTTGTTATAAACTCATGTAAATTTTGTTTTTAGGTATTAGATCAAATTGGCTCTTCTGAAAATCTTTGAATTATCAACTTGGTAGAAGTGACGGAAGACTTGGGAGCCTGATTAGAGTAAAGTCAAAACAGATAGTCTCTGTGTGAGGCAAAGCTGCCATAACTTTTTCGGAGTTGTACAAAAACGATTATTTCCCTTCTTGATGATAGTCTATTAACCATCCTAAGGCAGAACTAAGGTAGATAGACCTGTAGTAAGGGTAGTTCAAATAGTCTATCAGCTCTGTGGCGCATTTGAAGGCAATTGGATATCCCCACAAATAATTGCAACATTTATGGCTGATCGTGTCGACAGGCCGAGTCCTAGCCGAGTGGATTGATGCGCTGGATTTAGGATCCTTTGTCCGAGAGGCTCGAATCCTAGTGTACCGAAGGGCTCGAATCCTAGTGTACCGAATTTTATTGGTTTGGGACGGGGTCAGTGGCGTGGCTCTGTAAGCTTAGCCAGAGTCGACCCAGCTCTAAATGGGGTCCTGGAGAAATCTGGGGAAGGTAAACAGGAAGGATGTGCGAAAGCACAGGATGGTCGGCCCCTAACCCCCCATTGCACTTC
>CM051275.1:10810649-10850649 GCA_027921565.1 Artemia sinica
GAAAATAACGAGGAAACTTGTGAAGACAGTTAATACCGCAATGCATACAAACTAAGTAGATATTTCGGCTATATATGAGACTTTCAAAGTTCGTCTTATGGTTTTAGTTTTGAAATTTATCTTATCGATCAGATTTTTTTAGTAAGTTTGTGATATTTTTAATTTTTATACTGTATTTCGCTAATGACGGCTGTTGCGTATATATTATTCACTGTCTTCCCATATTTCCCTCTTAGGTTCTCTTGCTAAAAAAAAGGAAAAAAAAAAATGTGAGAAGTTGCAAGCCAACTCATAAAATTCCTCAGATCTTTCTTGGGGATATGGGACCAAAGCCACTGTCACTTTATACCCTAAACAAAAAGTAACAATTGTACAATACACGTTCCCTGTTCACGACAAATATATCATAACTGCATTAAAACTACGCTAGGGAAGTAAAAATAATTTTCACTATAATTACTAGTGAAAATTTTACTTAGCTTAAAAATACACGATCTGTACGGCCTTGAAGCATGAATGAAAGTCAATTAAATAATTTAAGGCCAATTTTACAACGGCACTTAACGTTCTTGAAAGCTATATGCAAATACAACGTCCTGAATATTAAAAAAAAAAAAAAACTAGAATCGTGCCCCTTTGAATCCTACAAGACGATTTTTAGCCTCTCCCCCTTATAATAGGCTTCAACAATTATTTAAATAATTTTTTATCTGAATAAAACCAAATTGAAAAAGAGAGATTACTGTCCTAAACATCCATGAAAAAACTTGTGTTCATTGGCTTATTTTTGTGTCGTATTTTCGTACAGCCAATTTCATTATTCGTTAAATATAAGTCAGAAAGGGAAACCAAATGGTTCGTCTTTTCATACCCACTATTATATTTACCAAATTGTTACCAGTGTTGCCAACGCTTTGACATAGACTGTACCAGTTTTCCGACTAAATTGTACCACGAGGGGTTAATTTGTACAGCATGTCAAAAATTTACCTCAACAAGAAGAATATTTTCGACAAACTAAAACTTTAACAGACATTCGAGTTAGAAAAGAATAACACCCAAATGTACCGGAGAATTTATATTGTACTGAACAATTTCTAATTGTACCGCATTGTACAAGGACCTCCAAATTGTACCGAAAACGGTACAATTGTACCGCATTGGCAACGCTGATTGTTGATTGTTGGCAACGCTATGTCAAGTATTGAGCCAGTAAAAAGAAGACTAAACTTGATTAGTTTTCTTCTTGTTGTTGTTCTTGCTGCTTGACCAGGCATTTTCCCGCCTCACTTGGCAACTGAAATTCATATGCTACTTGGGAACAGTGTTGCCAACGCTTTGAAATAAACTGTACCAAGTTTCCGACTAAAATATGGTATAACTATGATTGCTAATTCAAATAATATTATAGTATATTCCGACTCTTTATCAAGCCTTGAGTTGCTGGCCTCAGCCCCACAGTATGAGTTGGACATTGACACATCATTGTCTCAGTATTATAGATAATCTTGCTTCAAGTGGCATAAGAACTTATTTTCAGTATATTCCTAGCCACTGTGGTATAAGTGGTAATCATCAGGTTGATGAAATAGCAAAAATTGCTATATATATTGACCAGCCAAGTGGGAGACCAATCCCCATTAGAGATATTTACCGATGGAGACTATCAGATACTAATTTTAATAAGAATAATCCTATCCTTTCCCCCTTTCCCAATAAGTATTTTTCTAAAATTTATCATAGAATTCGTTCTGGAACAAATGGACTAAATTTTCTTGCATTCTCGTATAAGTTTCCTAATTCAAGTGGTTCAATTCCCCTGTCCCCTCTTTGCAGGCATTGTAATATGAATAATGAAACAATTGACCATTGCCTATTTGAATGTAATATGCTGACGTCTGCACAACATACCTTGCTTTGTAAACTGTTAAAATGCTTCGAACACCACAAAATCTCACTATCAGCCAAGAACCTAGCCAACTATACCTGCACACAGAGCGTAGAAATCAACATCTATCATCTTATATTTGAACTCCTTGTGTCAAAAGATCTACTGAAAGATATCTGAAAATATCTAATAAATAAAAGGCAATCAAGCCAGTAGCTCTGTAGCCCACAGAGTGAAGCAAAAGGAAAAGGGCTAAATAGTATTCCTGAAAAGCCCGCCTGTTGATAAATAGAAGGTATAACATTTAAATATCGTCTAAGACAATAACGATCTCTCCTGGCATCCCAAGAAAAGCCTTGTTGCGCCCCAGGGAATGCGTTGTCCCCGATTAGGAGCTCAGGGTTTAGAAGGTGAACAATACCTTCTTCTAACATATTGTTGTTTATACCAACAATGTCATCTCCTATGTCGTCAAATATTCCTATGCGGGTTTTATTATACTGTTGTATCTTTTTTGCATATTTTATGTCCTTTTGTATAAAAAGAAATTGTAAAAAAAAATCCGTTAATTTCTATTTTGTAATTTTAATTACTGACCATTTAAGAAGCAGAAAATGATTAAATGTTTCTAAAAGATAATTTAAAAAACTTCCTACAGAACATGTTAATATTAAATAGAACTTTGAGCGAAAATATTACGAATAAGATAATATACTTTAGTATTTAATAGATTTCCCAAAATTATTTAATACAAGTCTTAACGTTATTGTCTTTTTATCAAAAAAAAATCTTTAGAAAAAGATAGATTCTTAGTTCACAATTTCTTTTTAACGTCTAAGTCTTCAACAAGGAATATACTCATGAAACGTTTTTTGGCGAAGGGATATTAAAAAACAGAATTTATTCAATAAAATGAATAAGTGGTGCCCGAAAATTTAGGAAAACTTTTTAATTTCGAAAGGAAGGGGGGTCCCAGGTCTCCCTTTTTTAGTCCCTGGCTTCAACTAAAGCAAAACATAGCTTTTTGAAATCCCAGAGCCAAGGCCGTATCCAGGGGAGGGGCTTTTTACTCCCCCCCTAAAAAAAAATCCTGGATACGTTCTTGCCCACAGCCAAGTTCATTAGACCTGTTTACTACGGCGTTGGAAATCGTTCTGAAATTACTTAGCTAATTTGGTGAATGAACGGCAAACTGATATACGGCAGCGTTTCAAGTGCATTTCATATAAGAATTTTATTGCCTTTTTTTTCTTTTTTAGTAGCATTGTGACTCATAATTGATGGCAAAGTAATTACGTAAAGAAGAAGGCTAAAAATCTATGTAAATAAGTCTTCAACATTTGATGTGCCAAGGATGCTGAGTTCAATTTGAGAATAATTGGTGCAACTTTCAATTTCAGAACTGTCTCGGGTAAAAAAAAAATCTTTCAATTCTTTTCTCCTCCTTGCTCTTCTTATGCAGGGGTGTTATGTAGGGGGGAGGGTCCCCCCCAATGTTTTCATCCAGTCGTAAAAAATAGTTGAGCGAAGTGCCACTATTTTGCTAAGGCAAATGGGCTGATGGAATTGAATTGACGGAAAATCAAAGGAACAAGATCGCTCTCAGTTGGTAAGAAAAATATGATTTGGTTCGTTTTTCCACTCCAACCAATGTTTTGTTCCTGACGCCTATGTTTCTTATCAGGGGCGAATCTCCAGCATTTTTATTGGGGGTGGGGAGGGCGAGAGGGTTTCATATCCGGATAGTGAAGGGGCATGGGCTATATAATAATTTATAAATTATGGGGGGAGGGACAAATGCCCCCCAAAGCACGCCTCTGGTTCTTATGTCCATATTTTGCAGCAGAACTTTTTTTCTAGAAGTAACTTAAACTGTACCCAACATTGCTTGAAACTTTCAGGAGCTGTTGGGGATTTTATCAAAATATATTTTATCACGGGAGGGGGGGGGCAATGTTATTCCTTTTTCCAATTTTTCATTGAAAAGACCAAAACATGCATTTTCAATGAAAAATAGTAAAGGTGGCATTTCTCAAATTCAGGGGGGGGGATATTTTAGGGACGTGCATACTTAGTCATTTTCCTAGCCAAAACTCTAGTCATTGGATGTGGTAGTCACCAAATATTAATTCTCAATCCAAAGATATCTTCCATCTTCCATCACTAAGTAAGTAAAGCTTTTAAATTATGGAAAAGAAGGGGAAAAGGGGGTGGAGTGTGGGACAGGAGGAGTTCAAATTTTGTGTTGGAGAGAAGGGTAAGGGAACAGAAAATTGTTTCTCAAACTTTTGGTCCAGAAAGCCGTTTTTTTTGCGCATATTTTGAAGTAGAGCATCTTTCTCTACAAGTAAATTTGAACCTCATATATATATATATATATATATATATATATATATATATATATATATATATATATATATATATATATATATATATATATATATATATATATATATATATATATATATATATATATATATATATATATATATATATATATATATATATATATATATCTATATATATATATATATATATATATATATATATATATATATATATAATATATATATATATATATATATATATATATATATATATATATATATATATATATATATATATATATATATATATATATATATATATATATATATATATAACTCATAAAATTTAAAACTGTTTCACGGATTTGCTTACAAGTTTGGCAAAAATACAAGACAGGACCAAATTAAGCCTTTTAAATCACGTTTGGAAAACAGATGCTGGCACTGACTATTTTATAGATGATCTTCGAACCCAAATAAACAAAAATTCTAGTTTCAAGCTTCTCCAGATTCCAAAATGTATTTCAAACTGTCCTTGTATATATTGCATTAATAACATTAAAGTTCAACCCAAAGACAATTCATGCCCCCTTTAATTCTTGTTTGTCTTTTTATTCGTTGTTTTTTATCTTGTCTTGTTTTTTTTTTGTTTTTTTTTATTGTTTTTTTTCTTTTTGTTTTTTTTTTTTTTTTTTTTTTTTTATATTCATTTTATTCTCTACAATTCTTTAACAGTGAAGGATGGGGAGGGTCACAACAGGAGAATTCAACGAGAGCAAGCTATAACAAGTCAGATTGCGGGTTCATGTTTGTATTAGTAAGTCCATTTAAGGTGTTTTTATTTCTTATTTTGCTACTCAGCTTTTTTAAATTATATTGTATAATGGGTAAAAATTACTTATTATTTTTGTTTATGCATCGCGGCCATCCTTAATTTACTATATTTCACTAGTCACCATTTTCGTTTTTTATATAGTTTAATGTATTGGCCATTATTTTTTCAGTTTGCGATTTACTTTTTATTTTTAGGACATTTTTTCCGTAGTTTCGATTTGTTGTTTGAATCAGTTTGTATTCTGAAGCCAGGTTTGTTGTTTTATTTGAACCACAAATTTGGGTATCATTGATTGTCATCGATAATCATTGGTTTTTGATAGTCACTTCTTTTTATAGTTAAGCCAAAAACAAAAGAGTGAACCAAACCGATCTTTTTTTACAAATATTAGTTGAAAAATAAGGCTGACCCCTCATACGAATTTTCTTCACTAATCCCTTTTCCAAAAATATAATTGCTTCATAAATCTAGAGGAAACTTTCTTTAGAGGAGAAAAAACATTTACAGCTTAAACTATTTTGAGATCTAAATAACCTACATCAAAAAACAAGTTGCATCAATTAATCGTATTTCGTTTTGGCTGTGATATAAAAAAATTCTTCCATGGACTCTCACATAATGCATTTAAAATTGCCGTAGCCAAACACCATTCCGCCATCTATGTTGGGATATCTCTGAATCTGTAAGTGTATGTCCAATACAAGTATAAACCTTCTAAACATATGATTGGGAAATTTGTTGATTTTTGAATCAGGGAATCTGCATTGACAGTATTACTATGATGGGCATTAGACAAATCTCTTATATTTTAAATCCTCTTGATGCTTAATTATAAATAATTAACTTCAAATACGTTACATTTTAAGATAAATTTAAAATCAAACAACTACAGAACTTTTAAATTACAAACAAATAACTTTCGTATACGGAAAAAAATTCTAATATTTAACAACGCTATATATTTTTCGCACTAAAAAAGAAAAGAATAAGTAACATCGTTTTGCCATCGAATATTGGCGGATTATCATATTTGAATGAACCGCGAGAACAGGTGTATACGCTGTCCATTGTTGCCAATTAATAAGCATTGAAAGAAAATTGATTACACAAGAGTCGGAAGTCATTACTATTCTCTCTCTTCCACTCCTTGGACTAAACAAGACTCGAGTGAATTTATGACTATATGCAACTTATGCAAAACAAAAACTGGTGGTTCAATGAAAATACCAAATTTAATTTCATCCCATTGACACTCCAGGGAGTTGGCAATTCTGAAAACATTGATGCCACATAGACCTTTATACTATTAAAACAAATCGCCGAAATATCGCAAGCAATATAATTTCGTCAACTCCATTGACCTGCGATACCAAAAAATAAACTAAAAAATGACCATCGAGAATGGGGTTTGTTCGTGATTTTTGTTGGTCTTCCGTGTCGTTTGGTTTTAAGGTTTTTTCTTAATTCTTCCAATTTTGGTTTTTGTTTGCTTTTTTTTTCTAATAGCTTTCCGTGTTGTTGTTTTTTTCTGAGTTTTCTCGTTTACATCTTCGTTCAGAAAACGCGAACGTTCCTGCTTCTAGTTTTCTCTTATACAACTGAAAAAGGCATGTGGTTGTGTTCTCGAAATATCCGTTTTGTTCGTACCTTATTTTCGTTGGCTTTAAAAAAATACAACATTGTCGATCTTCATTTCTTTGGTTTATTTTTTTGCCATCACAAGGCAGCAAAAGAGACCTCGCAACTGCTAAATTAATTCTGAATAATGATTATTAAACTCATCATTCCTAAAGAAAGTCCATGTTTAAGGAAAAAAAAAATCCCGAATTAAGGTGTCGATTGTGAGATTTGTTTTACTTTCTTAAGATATTTCAGCGATTTCAGAGATCATTGCTTTAATACTTAAAATGTCGATTAGGCAATATTCCACAAGTTGCGCTAATAAAATTATGATTTGGCTTTGAAGTTGTTCAGAAATTCGACCGGACAAAATATGGTTTTGTAGTAGTTTCATATCTCTATTCCTGATCCTTAATTTTAAAATGTATAATAATCTATGATTGGTCAGCTAAAATTAACCAGCCAATCAGAATCAAGTTTAGAATCTCATATGGACGTTAATTAAACCAGTGTAGTAGACTAGTAGGCCTACTTAGCAATAATGAAAACACTGTTACATTTGTTTATGTTTAGCTTAGCGGATATGGCAAACAGTTGCCTCAATTAGGGGGGAAGGGGGCATTGGCCCACTAGGATTCCCCCCTAGATTTTGAAAAATACCCAGGTGTTCGGGGATATGTTACTAGTAATAGTAGTAGCTGTAAGTGTGGGATCTATGGCCTTTGACTGTATCTAACTGTATTCCGTCTAGGGCGAAACGGGAACCAGGCCATCCGCAGTTGGAGTGGGAGGATGCCGTAAAGAAAGATTTAAGGGAATTTGGAACTTCCCGGGAGGGTGGAAAGAGGGAGGCTTTGAATAGATTACTTGCGTAGCTGTGTCAGACTCAGGTGGCTTGGTGCTACGGTGAGTTGTTAGTAGTAGTAACTACATAGCATACCCTTATTTGCTTCGGTCTAGCTCTTTTTGGTAGCAGTAATTCAGAAGGCGGTGTGTTATAAGGGTATAAATTTTACAGGCGAGTTGAAAATTTGAAAACCCTCTTTTGGGCTTATTAAGAATCATTTTTTGCCCGACTAGGGTAGTTTTTCAGAAAAAATATTTCATAATATGAAAAAAAACTCATCAATAATTGGGCAATACATTCAGGGAATCAGAAATCTTGTGAATGTCTTGGAAGCCAAATAAGATAGAAGAAAACGGGTTAAACAAACTGATTTGATAGCGATTTAAATCTAAATTTTTCAGAAAAAAAAGTCTCCATATAAATTGTGCAAATATAGCGAATATTTTGCTGTATGTAGTAGGTGTTCAATCGTGTGTGTCAACACATTACAAGACGATCTTCACGGGAGTTGGATTATATAATATGTTTTAAAATAATAAATTTAGGACTCGGACTTTTTCTTATGGAAAACACAGAGTGAGACATTTAAGAACCTTTTTATACGTGCTTGCATTACAAATATTAAGTTGAAAGTTAGTTTTGACTTCGCTTATGTTGCACCAGAATAATTAAAATACCTTAGGACAAGATAGCTTAATCACTACTCATTGTTCTATTTTATTAAGAACATTTGAAAATAACCCATTAGCTATTGTTACAAATCTTATTTTTGGCGCCGTAACACGATTTCTGTTTCCACGGAAAATGACTTTGCAGTTGCTATTGAAGAACTAGAAAAAGCATCAAGACTTGAGAAACTGGCAATGTGACATTGAACTAGCCTTGACTAGCGGAAATTTATTGGCTTTTTCAATTGGGTCACAGTCGAGGGAAAATACAACTTCTATTGCAGACATATATGACTTAGCCTCCAAGAAAATGACACCATTACAGGGGAGGGGGGGTATTTGCTCAACCGCAAGGATTAAAAATCCCTAAGACAAATGCCAAAAATATCCTACAAATGGAGATTTTTAATAATCCCCCCTTTCCCAGAAGCAAATTCTCGGTCCTAATCCCCGGCATGTACAAATGAGTTCTATTGCGGAGAGGGGGGGGGGAATAGTAAAAAATTGATAACTTAAACTAGATATGGCAATAAATTTGAGAATTCTTAGGATTTTAGGGGGGGCTGGGTCTCGAGGCTTCCCTCTCCTTTTCACTTCCCATCTCAGCCTTAAATTTTCAACTCTGCTGATTCTCGTACGACTAAGTCCGGAAAGTGTGGAAAACTACTGAAGGGGAAAATATTGCACTTTAACGTGGGACAGGAATTGTAATCATCAGTGCCACAAACAGTGCTGCGTTACAGAGCAGACGCAAAATTAACATGATTGTTTTGAATTTATTAAAAACTTGAACTTCAACATGTCTAAGTTTATTTGTATTCAAGCTGAGACAGAAGATATGCAGAGAAAACCACACACAAATATACTTATTGTGCACTTTTTGCAAGAACTCTTCTTTCACCTTTGGCCAAATATAAAGCAAAATTGAAAGATAACAGGAAAAAGAGATTAACAAATTGTTTGACTTCTGCTTTTTATAATAAACACTAGAATTTTGATAGAAGACGACGTTTTATTTGTTTTTCAGGGACAAATTGAGTTTGTTGTCAAAGCAGTTCCATACCCATTTTATTGAACCTGTACTATATTTCTTCGGGTGTACATTTTAATGTACATTCCTCCCTCTGGTCTTGACTTCATGCCTCAGGCCCCCCATCCGTAACCTCTTATTCCCGGGAAAATTATTGCGATATCTGGTTTCGTAAATGTCAAGAAGTGTGGGAAGGAGAAGGGCAATTTAGATACATATTTTAGAAACACTTTCAAAAACTGGTTTCAATTAGAATGTAAAAATTAGAAAGTCGTTAATTAAAATTAGAAATTTAAAAAACAGAAAGTTGGAAATACAGTTAGAAAGTCGTTAGTCATACTAGTCACCTTAGCATTCGGATCAAAAGAGGAATTTACATCCAAAGTAAATGACATAAAAAAAATCTCAAGCTATGAAAAGCGATATCAGCTCCCCGATCCCCATCTTTCCTATAGGGGCACCAATTCTGGGGGAGGGGCAGGAAGAAATTGCACCTTCAATTTTATAAGATAGTTTTGCTCGGTATTTTTACTCCAAAAGTCGACAAACCCAAAATACCGTCCCTCAGATTTTCAAGATATTTTAGTTTACATCTCCATAAGGAAATCCTTACCCCGCCTCCTACATTTTCGTGAGATGGCATCCCTGGTTCCCTCTTCGTATTTCCAATTGCATGATTTTACAATTTACGATAGGACTTTACAATTTAGGAAAATTGCAACATTCCAGGAGACTGCTTACTAATCAGTTTCTTTGTCAAAGGCATTTTAACTTTTGACCTTCATTATGGACCTTCTCCAAGACTCGAGGTCTTAATTAAAATTTCTCATTTATTTAATAAAATGAGTTTGTTTGCTTGTTAAAAAAAAAAAAAAAACAATGCAGCAAATGGTTCCAAAAATTAAAGTGCATGTAATGTCTTTTATTGTCTGTATTTTGGCGTCGTTGCATGCCATGGCGGTTTTTTAAAAAAAAAGCAATCTAGGCACAAGTAAAAAAGAAAAAAAAAAACGAATGAATGAATACAGGAAAAATCATCTTTGTGGAAAAAATTAGTAGATTATGTTGGCTTTTATGTTTTTTCTATTGTGTTTTCGCTAGCGTTCATGCATAAAAAGGATTGACATTTTTAAGCTTACACAACCAAAAAGAGCAAAAAAAAAAATTCAAAAGCGATATTAAAAAAGTAGCGAATAAACAATAAAAGAAATACTGAGGATAAAATGATAAAATACTAAACATAAATTTAGCTAGAATTAAACGTAAAAATGACTAAGCAAAAAACAAGAAGTTACCAAAAGAACACTAAAAAAAAAATAAACAAATAGATACTCAGTGAGAAACATTATGAACTCAATAAACGATGTCGTTATATTTTCCTAATTATTCAAGCTATTAGGCTAAGCAACTAATTTTTTATTTGTGTATGCAGTTTAGTTAGCTGATTGGATTCTTAACTGTCACGCTTCGTTTCCTATTTCTAGGACTATGAAAATAGTACTAAGTGATACGATCTTTCTCTTCTAAGTTATCATTTTCATTTTCCTCTCTTCTCGATCTTTCTCTTCTAAGTTATCATTTTTATTTTCCTCTCTTCGCCTATTCCTCAAACCTCGATGGTTGGGGTACCTCAGGGCTCTGTCCTAGGTCCTCGGATTTTTCTAATTTATATAAATGATTTTCAAAAATGGTGACAGATTTTGAGCAGAGGGAACCAAAAAGAGAAACAAGCCATCAAAGTTACTTGATTCGAAATTTAAAATTATTGTTCATATTTAAAGTCGTATTTTGGCCTTTATTCTAAGTTCAAGTTCAATCATTTTATTATTAACATATACATGTATACAATTGACATATGCCCATAGGGAGACAAGCTCGAAAAATTAGGCCTAGACGAAGATACAATAACAAATTACACTACAATACAAATATAATTAGGACGGCAAAGATACAATAGTACAACAATAATATGAAAGTAGAAGCTAGCCCAGGATCCATATATATAAAATCAATATTATTAAATATAAATTAATACTAAAAGATAGCCAAGAGGTCCACATTCACCCAGAACAACAAACCAAACAAATAACTTTGTCATATTAAAAAGACGCATAATTAAAAGTACTCCTGAACTAAATGAAATTTAAGATTCCTTTTTATTAAACAGATAGAAGAAAATTTATCAATAAGATCCTTGTGAGCATCCCAGCACCGGGCTATTGACACAAACGGAGCAAATTTAGATCTCTCAAAACTATACTTGTCAATGTAGATACTCTTTTTTTTTGTCGCGTGTTATAATGATGTAAATCTTGGGATTGGGAGAACAGACTTTGATTGAGGTAATATGGCGGTAATTTCTTAATGTCATAATTAAATTTGAAAATAATTGCTCCAAAAGTAAATTGTTGAGAAGCTGGAAGTATATCTAGATAAGTATATAAAGATGCTGTAGAAGACTTATTTGGAAGTGCAATGGGCGGTGGAATAAAAAGTTTCAGGATTCTTAGGGCTTTATTTTGTAAAATCTGTATTGGTTTAATATGGCTTTTAAATGTGAATAAATATACTAGAGAACAATAATTAATATTAGACTGAATCAGAGCAAAATAAATGCTTCGTAAAGCAGAGTAGGGCAAATAATGCTTCAACCTCCGCATTAAACCAACATACCTTCAAATCTTTAAGCGTATATTTTGAATGTGTGTTTTAAAAGATAAGCTTTCATCAATCACAAGTCCAAGGAAGGTATGTTGGTAAAAGCATTATTTAATAGTTAGTTTAAGATTTTTAAGAGCATTCGTAAGAACGATAGAAGATTTAACTGTTTCTACTTACTTTACAAAATACATTATTTATTAATTCAGTGTTTTTTTTTACTAAGTTGCAGAATTGCCATGTTTTTTTGAATTTACAATTCTTGGAGGGTTGAAACAGTTCATGTTAAAACCCTTTAATTTGCAATGAAGCTCCTAACTTCTAGTTCAGCCTCAGTCAGTGTTGCCACCGTCACAGGTTACCAGTGAAATTTGAAAGGTTTTTGTATGGTAGCAGGCAAGGCCGTATCCAGAGGGAGGGTTTGAACCCCCTCCAAATGTTTGTCCGACTCGTGAAAAACGTAAGAAAAATGAATGTAAACAAATTGTTGATGCAATTTTTAAAGTTTCTCTGTTATCCCCCCTCCGATTTTTTTGTAACCCCCGCCCTCTCGAAAAAATCCCGGATACGGTCATATTAACAGGCTTTATTTCTGATTTTTAGGAGAGTGGCCAAAAAAATTTGAATTAAAAATGATAATTTATGACATATCGTCCTTAGATCAGTTTAAAATTTTTGTAACTATCATGTAATTTATGCAGTTTCCGATGTTGTAAGAACTTTTGTATGTCCCAATTTTTTGCAAACATGTTTATAGTTTAATATGAGTCTTATCTGCCAAGTAGCAGTTCTCATTTCCAGGAAAAAGAAATAAAAGTAAAAAACAGTCCAGACTTTGAAGATAGGCAAATTGGAATTGCCCATCCTTTTTGGCTAGAATTTTGTAATGGATCTTGCGAAAAGAGTCATGCCTTAGCAAAAAAACAAGCCTAATTAAAAAGTAAGGTTTTTCGGCAGATTCTGAAAAGCTAATTTGATATGCCTACGGAACTGATTAGGTTGGATTGGTGACTATACTGGTAAAATTACATTGTGCTGAGCATAGTCGTTCGGTTTACACCACATATCGCAGTCTAGTTGCGCCTTTGACGGCAGAAGATGCAATGACAAAAAGAACAATTTTTAAGCTACGTTTTCTTGCGGATCAATATTTGGCTTGCTTATGTTTAAGATAAGAGTTCAAAATTCGGTTCTTTGGCCGATAAAGTTATTCTTAATCAGCCTCTTAAAAGACCAAAGTAAGAGCAATTTATAAGCCAGGGCCGTAGCCAGAATTTTTTTTCTAGGGGGGGGGGGTCTTCAAAACGCATAATTTGTTTTTCATATATTCATTTTGGTTATGTTCTTACGAGTCGAACAAACATTTCGGCGGGTGGGGGGGGGTTAACTCCCTACCCCCGGATACGGCCCTTGGTATAAGCTACTGTTTGATAGGAGTCAAACTTCGCTTCAGAAAGCAGATTTCACATCGCCCGATAAAAAAAGAAATAAAAGAAAAACAAAAAAAAATCGGTTCTTTGGCTGGTAAAGTCTTTTTGATCAGCCTTTCAGTCACATGTACTAGCTACCATTGACATAGGGATGTCACTTGGTTCTTTTTGCTTGATGAAATTTAACCTCTTCTGTAAAACTTGTTTCTATTCTTGGATCATATAGATGTCCACACATGAGCAATATATATATATATATATATATATATATATATATATATATATATATATATATATATATTTATATATATATATATATATATATATATATATATATATATATATATATATATATATATATATATATATATATATATATATATATATTATATATATATATATATATATATATATATATATATATGTATATATATATATATATATATATATATATATATATATATATATATATATATATATATATATATATATACATATATATATATATATATATATATATATATATATATATATATATATATATATATATATATATATATATATATATATATCTATATATATATATATATATATATATATATATATATATATATATATATATATATATATATATATATATATATATATATATATATATATATATATATATATATATATATATATATATATATATATATAATATATATATATATATATATATATATATATATATATATATATATATATATATATATATATATATATATATATATAGTAACGCAAGCTCTTGTTTTCCCCATTGAAAAAATTTTTGGACCGTGAGGCAGGATATATTAATTTGGCTCCTCCTTCGCGTGTGACTCTGGCAATACAATATTTCCACTCACAATCTAAGGCAATACAGTTCAACCTGACAATACTTTCTTACCAAACCACTTCTCACTTAGGTACTGCAATCTCATGTAAAAACAAAATTGCAGTACTGTATTTAAGTTCATTCAGTGTTAGTTGCCGTCAAAAGCAATTTTAGTTGCTTGTCAAACAATCTATCAAGTTAAAAAGAAAGAACTTCAATCGGGCAACAAGGTGATTTTTCCTACCCAACAGCTATGTAAATAGTGATTTAAATTGTGCTTCTAAACAACGGTAACAGTCACAAAAGATATAATCCGATGTTAACATAGAAAAAATTTTCACATACAGACGAATGGTCTGCGTAGCGCAAGAAAGGATCTCCTGATTTGATGCCTTCAGACGGGAGAACTGTGCCTGGTTGGAGGCAAATCATCCGACGTTTCCCATGTTTTCCCCACAGGCTTCTCCAGGTACCCATCTGGAGACGCTGGCTGGGATTAGGGTCCCACCGCTGACCCCCATCCCAAACCAAATAATCAGCAACACCAGGACTTGAACACCTGCAAAAGGGCTTTCGATTGCTAGTCCAGCATGCCAATCACTCAGCCAGCGACATAACGACAATTGAAATTACTTATTGATACAATTCACTATATTGTGGCAGTTTTTCTCTATGCAAACCAGGAGTTACAGTGGGTTTCGCATTGGCTGAGTAGGGGTAAGTCTACTTAGGTCTATTTAAGGTCCATAGGTGTAAACTTGAATCTCGACGGATTATTTTTAGTTTAACAACCATAGATGGTCATGTTAAGTAATTTACGTGATGGAAAGTCAACGTAAATCAGATTAGACTTTAACCGAGCAGAAAAAGGGGTCTCCGCATTCATCATAATATGGCCATGCTAATTACAATTAACAGCTTGCCTCAAAGAACCCCAAGTTGCTGTCCATTGAAAAATGAAAAAGCCAATCAAATTTTTAAATAGTCAATCGATAGCCAATCGAATATAACCAATCGAGTTAAATATCGAAATAGCCAATCTATTTATTGAAGTAGCCCATTGAAGTAGTCAATCGAAATAGCAATCGATTTAACTAGCCAATCGAAAATTAAATAGCCAATCCACTTAAATAGCCAATCGATTTATCGAAATAGTCAATCGATTTAAATAGTCAATCGAAAATTAAATAGGCAATCCACCTAAATAGCCAATTGATTTATCGAAATGGCCAATCGAAAATTAAATAGCCAATCCATTTAAATAGGCAATCGATTTATTGAAATAGCCAATCGAAAATTGAATAGCCAATCCACTTAAATAGCCAATCGATTTATCGAAATAGCCAAATCGAAAACTAGATAGGCAATCCACTTAAATAGCCAATCGATTTATCGAAATGGCCAATCGAAAATTAAATAGCCAATCTATTTAAATAGGCAATTGATTTATTGAAATGGCCAATCGAAAATTGAATAGGCAATCCACTTAAATAGCCAATCGATTTATCGAAATAGCCAATCGAAAATTAAATAGCCAATCCACTTAAATAGCCAATCGATTTATCGAAATAGCCAATCGAAAATTAAATAGCCAATCTATTTAAATAGGCAATCGATTTATTGAAATAGCCAATCAAAAATTGAATAGCCAATCCACTTAAATAGCCAATCGATTTATCGAAATAGCCAATCGATTTAAATAGCCAATCGAAAATTGAATAGCCAATCCACTTAAATAGCCAATCGATTTATCGAAATAGTCAATCGATTTAAATAGCCAATCGAAAATTAAATAGGCAATCTACCTAAATATCCAATCGATTTATCGAAATAGCCAATTAAAAATTAAATAGCCAATCCATTTAAATAGGCAATCGATTTATTGAAATAGCCAATCGAAAATTGAATAGCCAATCCACTTAAATAGCCAATCGATTTATCGAAATAGCCAATCGAAAATTAAATAGCCAATCCACTTAAATAGCCAATCGATTTATCGAAATAGCCAATCGAAAATTAAATAGCCAATCTATTTAAATAGGCATTCGATTTACTGAAATAGCCAATCGAAAATTGAATAGCCAATCCACTTAAATAGCCAATCGATTTATCGAAATAGCCAATCGATTTAAATAGCCAATCGAAAATTAAATAGGCAATCCACTTAAACAGCCAATCGATTTATCGAAATAGCCAATCGAAAATTAAATAGCCAATCTATTTAAATAGGCAATCGATTTATTGAAATAGCCAATCGAAAATTGAATAGGCAAAACACTTAAATAGCCAATCGATTTATCGAAACAGCCAATCGAAAATTAAATAGCCAATCCACTTAAATAGCCAATCGATTTATCGAAATAGCCAATCAAAAATTACATGGCCAATCCATTTAAATAGGCAATCGATTTATTGAAATAGCCAATCGAAAATTGAACAGCCAATCCACTTAAATACCCAATCGATTTAAAATCATCGAACAACCATATACATCGGACGGGGACGGGGCACTATATACAACTATATATACAACTAAAACATCGAACATCGAACTTCTCAGTTTTCAAACCAGTAATGCCAGGCGGCAAGGCCGTATCCAGGGAGGGGGTTACCCGGTTTGAACCCCCCCCCCCCCCAAAAAAAAAAATGACCGAGTCGAAAATTAGTAAAACCTTAGTAAAAATTAGTAAAATTAATCGAAAACCGAGTCGAAAATTAGTAACCCCCCCCCCCCCCGAACAAAAATCCTGGATCCGCTTTTGCCAGGCGGTGGTGCATTTGTGCTTAAAAATCACATAGTCCATATAAAATAAACGGTTAATATAGACATTTGTTTACATAAGTGTCATTCAAGTCCACTATAAAATAAACCAATCGCTACTTGTTTCGAATCCGGGCAACACGCGAGAAGAACCGCATACATAATCTCAAAGATCCTATTGAAAAACAGGTTTTCGCTGCCTAGTGAGGTATTGCTCACTCTGTGAAAAATATTTAAACTTTAGTTTTTTGGGGTTGAAAGGGCAAAAAATTATTTAGGTTACTTATTTGATATATGTTATGCTTTACCCCCAACCTTCCACTAATGTACAAATATATAACCCAAATTTGTTTCTGAACTATTATATTTTTATCATACTTAGTTTTATTTCACTAGCATTAACCAAACTTAACTTCTCGCGTGTTGCCCGGATACTAAACAAGTACCAACCAATCATGTACATCGATTGATTTCGAGGGAATTTTTCATACTTATTGGAAAAAATATGATTGGGAGGGGGCACAGCCATCTCGGCCAACCAGTTAATTGCGATTGAGATAGACAAAGGGGTCTCCCATAGCATATCCTTAATATGGCCATGCCGCTTAATATAATTGTGGCTACATTCAGCTATGATAATGGGTTAGCCATATTCTATTGAATACGATTAGTTGCGAGGTAATAGTTTTCACTTGGCAACACAGATTCTCCGTTTGAGTTGCCAGAATGTCTACAGAGAAGGGAATTCTCACAATCTGAGTAGCAGCTGTTGTCAATAAGATTTCCAGCAGCCCCTTAGTCATAAAAAAATGGGAATTTGGAAAGTTTTATGGTGTAATTAAACTGCACTTTAAAATTAAAATATTATAGAAAATTTATCCACTCAAAAATAACTAAAAAAATTATTAGTCAATTATCTTCATAAAGAATTGAGGCAACTGAAATGTCATCAAAAGGCAGAAAAACTTCGAGTAGTTAAAAATCCATATAAAATTACTTCTCTTGCTAAGGGCTCGTCAGAATGCCCAGATACCCAAAGTAGATAGAGCATCTCATGCTCTTACTCTTCTAAAATAAATTATTTTATTTTCTAAAATAAATTATTTTAGAAACATAAAAAAAGAAAAAAACAAGGTTACATGCTGAAAATAAATTATTTTAGAAACTTAAAAAAAGAAAAAAAACAAGGTTACATACAGTTTCTAAAATAAATTATTTTAGAAACTTAAAAACAGAAAAAAGCAAGGTTACATGCTGGAGATAAAACACTTGTCAACCTGAGGAGACAATCAATTTAGTTAAATATGCTATATTGCTCCTGGGATGGGGGCTAGAACCACAGCCAAAAAAAGGAGAGGGTGTTACTTAGCATTTCAATAGAAGTTAATCTCTGGAGAAGTAGAGGAATGGAGCCTTGTAATGCTCTGTAACTTTATCTTGGCCATTTCTGAAGAAATTTCACATCTAGCTTGCCCTGAGCAGCAAGAACGTAAGGAGATCTCTCCCCTTGTTTTGACGGTAATCACTAAAGTTATTTATCAAATCCTTTATATTGAATTTGGCCAAAAACATCTAGTTTCGCTTTGTCAACGTGTCGGCATTTTAATTGCAGCATCCAGACCACTTCGCAGAATTTTTTGGACACTAATCTTGCGCACATGACCAGGCAACAAAGCATGTAAATACGAACCACCTAATCATCTCACCTCAATTAGTAAATAAGGTACATTCGAAAACCAGTCCTTCAGGTAGAAAAGAATTTATACATTTGTAATGCGCAGAGTTTCCATTAAAAAAACTATCTAAATCAAATTGAACAAAAAATGGAGATTCTTTGAGATTGTAGATTCTTGGAAGATTGCTGGCAATCACTGAGTCAGCTATCGGATATCAAGTCTTTTTATATAGAATCCGTTTGAAAAACACCTGGTTTCGGTTCATCAATGTTGCGGCATTTTAATTGCAGTAACAAGACTCTCTTTGCAGAATGTTTTGGGTACTTATCTTACGTGCATGATCGGGCAAAATGGTAAGTAAATAGGAACCGCCTAATCATGTCACCACAAAAAAGAAAACACCGAACATCCGAAAACCAGTCATTCAAGTAGAAAAGAATCGAAAATGCTTGGAGCGCACAGCGTTTCCATACAAAAACAGGCAGCGTTTCCATTAAAAAAAAGTTCAATGATATTGAACTAATAAAGGTTGCCAAACAACTAGAACTCTCCCCCCTGTTTGTTGCTTTTTAATTTTGTTCGTTCTTTTGTTTTTGTATTACATGATGTTTCGTTCAAAATAAAATATTAAATTGAATTAAATATGTAAAAAATCTACAAAGTCTGCTTACCATACTGCTCAAAAAAGACTATGATAGCAAATGAGATTCATTGAGCCTATCATTTTATTATTTCTTTTTTCCTGTTCTTATTCTTTAAAGTCCTGCTAGAAGCTACTAGACGAAAAGAAGGGGAAACAACTCGCCTTACCAGTGATTTAAAAGGGATTTCAACATAAACGGTGCTTCCAGCTGTCAAATTAGAAAACAAAAATACTCTGGGAATAAAGGAGAAAAAAAACCATTTGGCATATTATCAGGACACTATGTTAAATAAATACCTGCAAAATATTGTGACTCAAAAAGTTTTTGGTCCTTTTTACTGATTTTTTTTTTTTTTTTTTTTGTAAAAGTCCCTCTTTTCAGTGACTTAAAATTGTTCAAAGAGGGTGTTAAAACCAATCAAAGTTTTTTATAAAGCTGTTTTATTTTCTCCGGGAATAATAAATAATGTGATTGACTTACAAAGATACGTCACATATATGAACCAACCAAATTAAAGTATGCTTCTTACCACGGAATTATAGAGAAGTATCTTTCTTTTTCTCTTTAGGAAGTTTTGTCTGACTAGTAAAGAAAAGCAACAGAAAAACATATAAAAAAAATTGTATTGGTTTGTCAATCACAAAAATATATAACTTTAAATACTCCCCAAAGAATACTCCCCTCCCCCTGCAAGAACACTGGATACAACCTTGATGAGTACCAAAGTCAAATTTAAATTAGCAGCTTAGTATTAAAAATAAGTAAATAAAAGATCATGCACATTACTGAAGATAGGAAATATTCCTTAAATTTAGGATATGCAAGAGAATAAAAGCGTTTCCCCAGACAAATTCAATTCAGAAATAAATGTTTGCAGTCCCTGCAAAGTACTGTACCTACAGTATACTTTGAATAAAAATACCCTAAACAACTGTTTTGGTTCACTATGCAAGTTTTGGATTTCTTAAAGGACCATCACAGAAAGGGTTGCCAACTGCCAACGCCAAAAAAGAGTGCAAATCAGAGCAAAAAAAAGTGCCAGTTGTTAAAAAAGAGTGCAAGTAAAAAATTAGAGCGCGTGCGGCGGCTGCCACGCGTGCAGCCCCTTTCACTGTTCTGACCACTCTTATGCCGTTTAGACATAATTATCACTTATCCTTCAATCAATAAATATATTACCTTTAAATTTTTCAAATGTATTTAAAATAAAGTTTGTAGGACTCCCTACTTAAATCAACCTCTGAATAATGGGTTAGATAATAATTATCATTCTTTTTTTAAGCTTAAATGGTAATCCTCTCAAATGCTCAAATGCTCAACTGAACTCAAATGCTTTGAATGTTGACTGCATCAAATGTTTAGTCAAAGTTTTGTCTCCATTTTATTCACATGTTTTGAAAGGAATATAAGAGGTTCATGTAACTAGTCGTGAAATATAGCTGACTTTTCTGTAGTCAAGTCAAGTACCGTTTTTTTTTTCCATTTACTTTTTCTATCATCATTTCATAAAAGAGTAGGTAAAAAAAAAGTGTTAAACCGGGCAGTGGTGCGTAAGAGTGCAATGAAAAAAGAGTTCATTTCGCACGAAAAGTGTGCAAGTTGGCAACCCTGATCACAGATGATATAGTGGTTTGTCTTTATTGACGAGTAACAATCATAGAGATCATTTATTTTTGGGCATTTTTGTGGATTACAAATTTTTCTGGATGGCTGGCAACATACGGTATAGCTGTCAAGACTTTTTCTGTCTACCTGTATCCCATTTTGAAACAAGACTGGCCATTTTACTATGAGTCATAGTAAAAAA
This sequence comes from Artemia sinica, assembly GCA_027921565.1. Taxonomy (NCBI): domain Eukaryota; kingdom Metazoa; phylum Arthropoda; class Branchiopoda; order Anostraca; family Artemiidae; genus Artemia; species Artemia sinica. The sequence goes on from CM051275.1 coordinate 10,831,697, forward strand.
AAAAAAAAAATGAAAAAAACTTGACGCCTTTTGAATTACTATTATGACTCAAAATGTGCATTAATTTGGAACCGCCAAATCACACATAATCCCAGTCTTTTCTGTGGGTCAGTCATTGAACTAAGTAAAAAAAAATGCTTTAATATAATGACCTTGATTTAAAGCATCTTCTTTATTGTTTAAACAATGAATAAATTAGGGAATGGGCGGGAGGTAAATATTAAAAAAGAAAAGAACTTGAATTTGTAGTGGGTATTATCCAAGAACTATTACGAAATTTTGAAACTTGCGAACCAGTTTACCTTCGAGTTCTTCATAGAAGAAGCAATCCTGCTTAATAAGCTAATTAATAGATTTACTTTAAAGAATCAAAGATATAAAAACAAAATACCTTTTGTCTTCTAGTCCATCTTATGTCAATCCATAAATGAAAACTAGATTCTATCATTTTTCTATTGGTTGTTTTCAAAATTATGAAGTTTTTAGAGCAGTGCCACATTTTTGTCATTACTAATGCGTTGCACTGTGAAAGTAAATAATCGAAACTAACTAGTTAGATTTTAAAGGCAATTTTTTATTTAAAAGTTTGAGCAATAACAATCTCGAAGACGGATAGATCCTCATAGCCGCACCTTTTTCGCCTGTTCGGTGCCATTTGCTGTTATTTTTTCTGTTTTCTATCTCCTTATTGTCTTTTCTCTTTCTCTTTTTTCCTTTCTTCCTTCATCAGTTGAGTTTCTTGTGCGTTGAGTAACTCGGTATGAATGTGGTTTTAAGTAGCTGAGAGTGATAACCTCGCTTGCCCTTTCAAGCTTATTGCCTTTCTTGGCAGGCGAAAGGCGAATAGTGTTCGTTTTCTTTTTTTTTAATGTATATCTCATCTCATATTTTTTAATTTATTTTTTGTTGATGTTTCGCCACGTTTTTTCATTTAATTTGGCCCCCTCTACTACCAAAAAATGTATAGCTGCATATTGTCTTCTTGACTAAAAATTGAATTTAATATCGCTCCAAATTTAAGATATAAATGGTGGCGTAAGTTTCCACTCAGCCATTTAAAAAAACAAAAACAGATTTTATTTTTACTGTCCTTGGTAAATCAACTTCTTATTTACATTTATAGCTTTTCGTTGATCAATGAACATATTTAGCTGCTACATCATTTAAGCCTTTTCAAATGCTCAGCCAGTTTAGGTCGTACTAAGTAGTTGCCGTTTAGTATAAAGAGTATGGATAACTTATAAAAGTGGAAAATGGCACTAATGTTGACAAAAAAAAAAAAAAAAAAAAATATTCCAACGGTATCTAACGTTTGGCGACACTTGGCATTTTCAACCTTTGTAATCATTTCGAACAGTTCGTGGTAAAAAACTGTAAGTAAGGAGCGACCCGGCTCAATGGTAACCAAAAGTCTAGCAAAGGGGTTTTTGATACCAGTAGATACATCAAAAGAATCAGATTATAATGCTGATTTCAAATATGTAACTTTCATCAAGTTTAATTCAGCCCATCAAAAGTTACGCGCCTGAGAAAATTTGGCTGATTTTCGAAAAAAGGGGAAATACCCCCTAAAAATTATAGAACCTTGATGACACCACACCATCATATTCAGCGTATCAGAGAACCCTACTGTAGAGGTTTCAAGCTCCTATCTACAAAAATGTGGAATTTTGCATTTTTTGCCAGAAGAAAGATCACGGATGCGTGTTTATTTGTTTTTTTGTTTCTTTTTTTTCCCCAGGGGTGATCGTATCGACCCAGTGGTCCTAGAATATCGTGGGAGGACTCATTGGATCGGAAGTTAAAAGTTCTAGTGCCCTTTTTAAGTGACAAAAAATGGAGGGCAACTAGGCCCCCTCCCACGCTCATTTTTTTCCCAAAGTCACCTGATCAAAATTTTGAGATAGCCATTTTGTTCATCATGGTTGAAAATATGATAAATATGTCCTTTAGGACGACTTAATCCCCCCGAAGTCCCCGGGGGGAGGGCTGAAAGTTATGAACTTTGTCCAATGTTAACATATAGTATTGGTTGTTAGGAAGTATACAGACGTTTCAGGGGGGATTTTTTCTGGTAGTAGGGGGTGGGTGGGTTGGGGGTTATGTGGGAGGATCTTTCCATGAAGGAAGTTTTAATGGGGGAAGGGACATTGCTATGAAGGGGGTGCCGGATTTCCCAGCATTATTTAAAAAAAAGATCAGAAATTGAATATAAATAAAATAAGTTTTCCAACTGAAAATAAGGAGTAACATCAAAACTTAAAACGAACAGAAAATATTACGTGTATGATTGGGTTCACCCCCTAGTCAGTACCTCGCTCTTTAAGCCAAATATTTTTTAGTACTTTCATAAGAGCTATTTATTCTAAATAGCGGCCTTTGTGATTAAGGGGTCATCTTTAAAAAATTGGAACAAAATTCGAACTTTAGCTTAAAGAGCGAGGTATTGAGTAGTAGGCGAGCCCCTAATATACGTATTAAAAATGTATGAATATAGAAGTTCGTTACGTAAGTTAATTCGAAAGTTACGTATATTTATTACTAATAAAACGTTCGTAAGTAAAATTAAACAAGTTTCGAGAAAACCATTTACCCAAATAAAAGTAAAATTAATATGCAAATTTTGTTTTAATTATTCATGTACTGTGAGTCAAAATCAAAACCTGTATCAATTCAAAAACGTTCAAAAATTAAATAAAAAAAAAAGTTTCTTTAACTGAAAGTAAGGAACGACGTTAAAACTTAAAACGAACAGAAATTATTCTGTATTTGAAAGGGGCTGTCCCCTCCTCAACGCCTCGCTCTTTACGCTTAAGTTTGACTTTCTCACAACTCTTATTTTTTTTAAACAATGAAAAACTTTAGCGTAAAGAGCGAGGCGTTGAGGAGGGGACAGCTCCTTTCATATACGGAATAATTTCTGTTCGTTTTATGTTTTAAAGTCGTTCCTTACTTTCAGTTAAAAAAACTTGTTTATTTTATTTAATTTCTGTCAGGAACTGAGATTAGACACTTGTTACTATTTACTTATCACTTCGTAAAGTTATGAATGAATCTGCACACCTTTTCTCGCCCGCAGTTCGGATTATTTTTTGGGAGGGGGGGGGGGGGGGTCGGCCATAGACTTTATACTACTAAACCCAAGTTTTGATAAAAAAAAACATTGATAAACTCAAGGTTTTTTAGATTTTCCAAGGGCAGAATGAACATGACTGACCAAGTCGGCATTCGGTTATGACACTGATCGGCATGCTACATGGCACTGATATTTTTTATTTTGTAGACATTAACGGCAGGTCCCACTCTCATAAGTTAGCCATACTCTTTGGTTTAGAAGCTGAATGTAAATTTGGACTAATATTCTATCCGGAACATGGGTAGCCCATTTTAGGTTGCCATAAATGAACCAAATTACAAAATGGTGTTGTACGACAATATTAATATAAAAAAGAAGAATTTTAAGGGTGCGTTCCTGAAGCCAGCTATCAGTAATTATTATTTGTTATTATCTTCATCCTAAAATGGTAGGTAACTCCGATATTTGCTGATATTTCCTCAGTTTAAGTGGTTATAAGCACTTCCAATTTAGTAGCTGAATGTAAACTGGACTAATAATCCATCCGGAAATGACTAACCCATTTTCAAGTTGCCAACAAATTGCCATACATTGCCAACGAAAGGGGGCGGAGTATTTGCCCCAAGATTATTGTCCCCCCTTTTCTTAGATTTTAAAATGCCTTTTTCGGGATATTTTCACCGAAAAATATTTTTCCTTGTATTATCATCGCAAGAAAATGGAAAAAAGCAACAGATTTGCCCCCTTCCAGATTTTAATATACATTTTGTTTCCCCTGAATTTCGTGAATTGATGCCACTGCTAATAATGAACGAACAAAAGGCTCTTACGCAAAACAAATTGATTTAAAAAGGAAGAAGCCTGTTATTATTAAGCCAGCTATTGTTAATGATTATTATTTATTTATAATTACTTTCATCCTAAAAGGGCAGATAAGTGCAAATTCACCCCTTATATGCTTATAAATAACAAAAGGCGTTATCTTTTTTCAATACAATTATATTAAGAACAGGCTGATTTTTCATGCTTTCTGGTGTTTTGGAATGGAAATAATAACAAATAAAACATAATTTATTCGAATCTAATCTTGTACCCCCTTGGATAGGAAAGTGATATGGGAGAATTTCTTAATATTTGACCCCACAAATATTAATCAGCGAGGTTTTTCGCTGATCAGGTCTCCTTCCTGGTTCCTATTTGGACACTTCAAACGGAGAAAAAAATCGCTTGTTGTTTATTCGATACTGTAAATAGCAGGGGCAGATCCAGGATTATTTAGAGGGGGCGCAAAATAGGTTGATCCCATAAACTTGCTGTAGGAGCAACTTTAATTCACGCAAATTTGAGTTAATTAAGTAAATTACACTACTTTAGACTATGTTAGGGGGGTGCGCCCCCTCGTCCTCCTGGATCCACCACTGGTAAATAGCTCATTGGCATTCCAATTTGGACATGTATGTTTTAACGCTATGGTGTTTTTAAAACTAGTGAGAAAACAGACATCTTAGTAACTAGGTTTAAAGTTTGGTCTGTTACAATAGCAAATTGTCTGTTGAATTGTCTTTCATTAATGGGAAAGACTCTAAGCAATTGTCTCTTCATGGGAATTAGGAGGGGGGTAGGTTTTAAAACCTAGGGAGGGCAACCACATTCAATTAAAATACCAAAAAAGGTGTTTTCAAAATATCAAGGGGCAAAAAACTTTGGCGAGGGAGGGAGTGCAACCCACTTCCTTCCCCCACCATCTAATTGACACCATTGGCTCTGAGTTGAATTTTCGTCTTGATTTTATAGACTTTAAACGTGTGGCCTATGTCCCCGGTCGAATTTTTTTTTCGTTTTTCTTTTATTTTTAAAGTTTTCCTGTTTACGTCTTCATACTCTTCGTATTGCTTATTGTATATATAGAGAGCTTAATAAAATTTATTTGCCAATGAAGTCAGGGGCGGATCCAGGATTTTTTTTAGAGGGGGGCGCAAAATAGGTTGATCTGATAAACTAGCTTTAGGAGCAACTTTGATTAACGCAAACTTGCGTTAATTAAGTAAATTACACTACTTTAGATTACGTTAGGGGGGAGGGGCGCCCCTCGCTCACCTGGATCGACCACTGAATGAAGTGTTTATTTTAAAAATACTTCTCCTGAAAATATATATAGATATCCTTGTAATTTGTTTTTTGGCGAATACTGTAGGGTACCGTGCAACTGGATAACCAATAATGAAATATACCTATCCTCCTGGGATAACATTGAATTTCGATGATACTAGCCTGGTGATAAGGGTATTAGTTTGACACTTCACCGCTAAGTTAGGGGACAGTCCAACTACCATTCTGACTTGACAACGCCAGACTTAGCTGATCTGTTAAAACAGATCATGCTGATCTGTTTTATGGCTCTTCAGCTGGAAAGTATATTGGGGAGATGGCAAGCCATCCTCTACTTTGCATACCCCCTATTGGATTTCCCCAGATCTAACCAGGTGCTCATTTAGGAGCTGGATTAACTCTTTCTGATCTTACAGTTACACAACTAACCCACAAGCACAGTCATCACAAACATCACAAGCACAGTTACACCGCTAATGAGCACAAGCACTTGAGCCTTCACCCTGAAGAACATAGGACTACAAGTCCAGTGAGCTAACTACTCTGATAAGGAAGGCTGTAAAAAAAAAAATCCCTTTTCTATAGTATCTTCAGACCTGTATCATTCTTATCTGGAACAAAATGATTTAGATACTCCTTATTAATCAGGAATAACATTCAGGGTCGGATCTAGGGGGCTAGAGGGGACAAGTACCACGAGCAGAACGCCTGGGGGCGGCAAAAAAAGCTTAAATTGTAATATTTTGGGGCAAAAATTGTAATATTTCCTGTGTTTTTGGTGCGGCAGGGGGCGGCAAAGTCTAAATTCACCCCTCCCCCCAGAGAAAAAACCTAACTCCGGCTCTGATTCTATTTGGAGGGAAAGGATTCTGGGAATAATGTAAGATTTGTGTGGGCAAAAGTGCTGCTCCAAAGAGTTTTAAAACATTTTATACTAGCTGATTGCTCATATTCTCTATGTCACCATCCGCAGGGATGAAAATAATTGGAAAGAGAAGAAAACTCTCTTTTCTTCTCTTTTTAACTTTTAACCGTTTGTGGTAACGAACTGTGAGTAAAGAACAACCAATGAAAACAGTAGCCAAAATTCTAAGGAACGGAAATCTGGAAACAATATATGTATCAAATGAATCTCTATTACATGCTGATCCAAAAATACAACATAAATAAATTTTTTTTGATTTTTGAAGCAGAAGGGAAACATCCCGCAAAAGTGATCTGATCTTGATCAAAACTGCTTCATCAAATCTTTTACACATGAAGCCCCCAACTTAGGATTTTCCAGCAAATTATAATATTTTTGTGAATTCTTAGAAACATAATTTTGCTAGTTAAGAAATCTGTTTCCGAGTTAACGGAAAAATTGTTATTGGTAGAAAGAGGCCTTATATCTTCAAAGGCTTTATAACTTTAGGTCAAAAAGAATAATGTTCACTTGTCATTGCAATTTAGTTGCCACATAAGCAATTTTAGTTATTTTGTCAAGCAATTTACTGACTTGCGGAAACTTCAATTTTTATTGAAAAACTAGACAATTTATTCACCACAAATTGCAAAGTAAATTGATCTTTTTTTCTCTAAATAACTGCAACGGCGATGAAAAAGACAATTCATCTTATAGATAATGACAACTAAAATTAGTTTATTAACGCAATTCATGAATATTGCCTATTGAAGTTTTTTTTTTTTTTTTTTTGTGTGTGTGTGTGTGTGTGTGTGTGTGTGTGTGTGTGTGTGTGTGTGTGTGTGTGTGTGTGAACCTTGAGTTACACCAGCTCGTACTATTTGGTATTATTCATTTATAGGCAAGCATAGTCATAAAGAGTTTTCGGAAATATAAAAAAGCTATAACATATATAATCAGGTCAACTATAATTGGTTCATTGATGCAATTCATAAATGTTTTCTATTGCAGTAAATTTCTCCTGTATAAACCTTGAGTCACACCACACACCATTTGGTATTATTCATTTATAGGCAAGCACAGTCATAAAGAGCTTCCGGAAGAATATAAAAGTTATTAAATATATAAAATCAAGTCAAAATTTACACTCTTTTGCATCACCAGGGAGGCAGACAGGTTTAAATTTTCCAATATTTCGCAATACGTTATAAAAACAGCTACTTAAAACTTTTATTTCTTCTGGACCATTTCCTAACGTCCACCTGCCCTTATTTATAATGATTTTAATGACATTAGAGTTGGCATCAGCTGCAAAGACATGACTCAATTGTCTTTAAGCAATTATATTCTTTAAGTCTTTAACAAGGGGTTGCACACCGTCAAAAATTGTACACACCACAATATGGGGCACACTACCTCTGGCGGAAGTATGTCAGGTACGGTACGAAGAGGCGTTGCGTGGCGGAAGTATGTCAGGCACGGTACGAAGAGGTGTTGCGTGGCGTAAGTGTGCCACTAATTGCTTAGACCAGTTAGTGGCTTCTCATGTAGGATTTTGCTTAAATGTGAGTGTTCCTTTCGTTTTTTTTCAATAGCCTTTGTTGTATTTTTCTTTATTAAAATTATTTTTTTCTTTATTATCTATAATAAGGAAAAAGTATCTATAATAAATCTCTTTTTTCTTTATTATCTATAGTTTTTCTTTACAATCTAGTTATAACCAATACTGTGTTTGGTCATAAAATGGCTCATAAGTTAACATGGTATTCACGTGATGGTAAGACAGCAAACCTTATTGATTATGTTATTGTAAACCGAAGACTGGCAGGATCAATACAAAATACTAGGGTATATAGGAGTGCCGTTATTGATGTTAAGAGTAAAGATCACCATCTAGTAGTGTCAAGGGTTAATTTAAAGCTGAAATATCGGAAGGGTAGCTACCTCCCGGGAAGTTATGATGTTGGTAGACTCCAGGATGAGAATTTGAGAGAAACTTTCCAGGAACAGTTGAATACTAAACTTAAGAGTTTAAAATTTGATAATGTGGAAGATGGTTGGAATAATTTTAGAAAAATAGTTTGTGAAGTTGCTGAAGGTGTATTAGGGAAGAAAGCTAGAACTGTAGCTAAGAATATTAGTGAAAAAGCTTTATGTTTAATAGAAAGGAGAAAGGACTTGTACAAGAATTATCTGAGTTATAGATCGTATGAAAACAAAAGAAATGTAAAGAAAGTGGAGAAAGCATTAAAATATGAACTAAGGAGGTGTGAAGTGGAGGCCATGGATAAAATTGCCGAGGATCTGGAAGATGCAGCTAGACGGCATAATAGTAAAATATTGTACTGGCAAGTTAACAAATTGAGAGGGAGTAGTAAATCCGGACTTGGCCCAGTTAAAGATAGGAATGGGGTCGCAATTAGCGATAAGGAAAAAACTAGAGAGATGGGCCGAACATTTTGAGAATTTGTTTAACCGAGATAGAGTTGCAGGAAAAAATATAGAGGAAAATGAAAAAGTTTGTGATACCTTGGATGTGAAGGAAGATTTGTTTTGTGAGGAGGAATTAGCAACAGTACTAAAAGGATTAAAGAATAATAAGGCTCTAGGTGCTGATAGGGTGGTAAATGAGTTTCTTAAATATGGTGGCTCTGAGGTTAGAAATAAGTTACTGAAGATTATGAATATGATTTTTGAAAAAGGGGAAGTACCTAACGATTTTAGGAAAACCTTAATTAAGCCACTTTATAAGAAAGGTGATAAAAGTGAGTGTGGTAATTATCAAGGCATTAGTCTGGTCTCTTTAGGTAGTAAATTACTTAGTAATATGATACTTTTTAGACTGAGAGATGCCGTAGACAAAGTTTTAAGAGAAGAGCAGCGCGGTTTTAGAAAAGGTAGAGGATGTGTCGACCAAATTTTCACTCTTAGGCTAATAATCGAGAAGTGCCTGAGTTATCAAACACCTTTGGTCCTCAGTTTTATAGATTATGAGCAAGCGTTCGATTCTGTTGATAGAAGAGCTTTAGTAAAGGTTTTATCCTTGTATGGTATACCAGACAAATACATTAAAGTGAGTAGTGCTATGTATGAGAATAACACTGCTGCGGTTAAGGTAGGAAATGAGGTTAGCAGCTGGTTTTGTATTAAATCAGGAGTTAACCATGGTTGTGTTCTATCCCCCTTTGTATGGATTATTTTGATGGACTTTGTTTTAAGGAGCACAGGAAAGGCAATGGGAGACCACGGAATCAAATGGGGAGGAAAAAGTCTCCTGGACTTAGATTATGCTGATGATTCAAGCATCCTAGATGAAAGTGTGAGCAAAATGAATGAAGTTTTAGAGGTTTTGCGAGTTCAGGGTGCTAGAATTGGTTTGAAAATTAATGTTAGGAAGACTAAGTCACTAAGGCTAAGAATAAGTGAAGATGAAAAGGTGACGTTGGGTAATGAAAAGATTGATCAGGTGGGCAGCTTCACTTACCTTGGTAGTATTATTAGTAAAGATGGTGGGAGCAGTGAAGATGTTAAATATAGAATAGCCAAGGCTCAGGGTGTTTTTTCACAGTTAAAAAAAGTCTGGAAGAATAGGAAGATAAGTCTGCAAACCAAGATTAGAATATTAGAAGCTACAGTGATGACAGTGGTCAAATATGGCTCTGAAGCATGGACGCTCCGAAAAGCGGATGAAGATTTGTTCATCTAGGGCTAAACGGAAAGCAGGTCGTCCCCGTCTGGGGTGGGAGGACGTCATAAAGAAAGATTTAAAGGAAATGGGAACTTCGTGGGCGGGTGTAAAAAGGGAGGCTTTGAATAGATTGGGGTGGAGGAGGAGCGTGCGTAGCTGTGTTGGCCTCAGGCGGCTTGGTGCTGCGGTGAGTTGTTAGTAGTAGTAGTATATTTTCTTATTAAAAGAATCTACGTCTTTTTAATGTGTTTTCTTATTATCCTATTATCTCGTATATCCTTGTTTAAGAGAATAATTAAAGAAATACTTTTTAGTAAGCATTTTATTTTTTTTTTTTTGGGGGGGGGGGTGTAAATAAATAACCAAAAAGATAATTATGGCCTCTTGGGGGTATGATTCAGATTGTTGAAATTGTTTAGTTGTAAGGGTTGTGGTGCCAATTAGATTGTGGCATTTGTATTAGTTGTTTTATTAATTTCTTGGAGTCTGCAGCTGTTTGCAGCTGTATCTTGTTAGGCTAATGTGTTTCTTATCACGCGTGGTGAAGCAAGTTTTAATAGCGCTTCGAGGTTCATAATTTATGATCAAAACTATATTTGAATTCACATATTCCAATTGGACAATTCTGTGCAACGCATTGGAAAGTGTCATCCTGAATAATATTCAAGAACCTTTATACTTTTTGCTGATTCCACAGTTTAAATATATTTTTCAACACGTATTCTCTGACATCTAGGATCAAGCCTTCCGTAGAAATTAATGCTCCATTTGCTGTTCCAACTCGGTTGACGTTTTCTGTGCTCCATAAGGGAATTAGAAGTTGGAACCATATTGATCAGAATATTAAACATATTAGTGATATTTCCTTGTTTAAGAGAATAATTAAAGAAATTCTTTTTAGTAAGCATTTATTTATTATTTTTTTTTGGGGGGGGGGTGTAAATAAATAACCAAAAAGATAATTATGGCCTCTTGGGGGTATGATTCAGATTGTTGAAATTGTTTAGTTGTAAGGGCTGTGGTGCCAATTAGATTGTGGTATCTGTATTAGTTGTTTTATTAATTTCTTTGAGTCTGTTAACACTGATGCTATTATTTGGTATAATAAATAGCTCTTTCTCTTATATACAATGACCAGCGTACAGTCCAAACAACTGTAAAACCTCGGTGATTTTCTACCAAAAATAATTTTAGTATATTCTTTTTTTGTCGGGAGAAGGAATGGGAATCCTGTAGGCCTTTTGAAAAATCGGTAGAATTAGAAACACTGATGTTGATCGCAAGATTGTGGAAGTGGGTCTAAGAATACAGTGGTGATGGGGACAGATGTTTGGGAGGGGCAGTTGCCCCCTTCCCCTTAGTTCCCCCTTCCCCTTAGTTCCCCCTGATACCTTCTTTTTAGTCCTAAAATTTTAATTTTTTGGGCACCACGAAGAAAAACTTATTCTTTGATTTATTTAATATATTTAGTCAATTTAATTTATCGTTATTATAATTATTCTGTGGAATGATATTATATAATTGTTTTTTGTACATATTTTTAAGATCGAGTCTTTATGTCATTATCCCTCCATGCTTTCATTTTTAATCACAAACAAATTTCAATTGTTCAGGAAGTGCGATGAAAAACTTATTCTTTAGTAAATTTTATCTGATTTATTTAATCAATGTAATTTATAATTATACTTTAATCTGTGAAAACTACATTTTATGCAGCATTTGAAAGATATTTTTTATCTCATTATCCCCCACGCTTTCATTTTTGGTCTTCAAAAATTTCCAATTATTCGGGTTGTGCAATTAAAAACTAATTCTTTAGTTTATTTATTTAGTCAATTTGCTTTCTGACTATAATTTAATCTGCAGAACCACAATGTATAAATTCATTTTATGCAATTTCTTCAAGATCGAGTTTTCATGTCAATAAACCTCCACGCTTCCATTTTCGGTCTTAAGAAAATTTGAATATTTCGGGTAGTATCAGTAAAAAAATTATTCTTTGCTTTTTAATACATTTGGAATTTTTTTTACATTTTTTCTTTATGTTGCTGAGATTTCCTGTTTTCTTTTCAGCATCAATTATAATAATCAAAAGTACTTCGGAAATTAATGTTTAATTCCGCACCGACTATAGGCCATATAACTGTCAAACAGGTATACACACAGTCCAGGGCTGCATTTTTACTACTAACTACTAACAACTAACTGCAACATCAGGCTGCCTGAGGCCAACACACCTACCCATGGTCCTCCCACATCCCAAGCCATTCAATACCTACCTCTTTACACCCTCTCAAGAAGTTCCCACTTTCCTTAAATCTTTCCTCACGAAATCCTTCCACCCAACCGGGGATAACCTGCTTTTCGTTTGACCCTAGAAGGATGACCGAAAAGGACAATCCTTCAACCGCAGCACGTGCCCTAGCCATCTTAACCTTTCTCTCATTATAGTCCTAGAAAGCGGGATCGAACCACACTTTTCGTACAGCTTACTGTTTGAGATACGGTCAGACAGTCTGGTACCCCAAACAGTCCATTGGCAATTTCTCTGAAAACATCCAGCAAATCTTCATCCGTTTTCCATACCTTAAAAAAAATAATAAAGACCATAGGAAACCCAAAGGGCATCCCACTTCATCCTTGCAGGTCCAGGGTACACGGTAGCCATTATTATATTTAATAATAGAACAAATTTAAAACATATCAAAGTTTATACAAGATGTGACACTAAATTCGATCCTGACGTTTTATTTATTTTTTTTTTTACACACAGTATTATATGAATTAAATAAAATAAGTTGCATAACAATTGAGTAACTCGACATTTCAGTTCTTAAGTTGTGCAACTTACTAAATACGAAAGTAGACTCACAAGTGAATATGTGCCACAAAAGGTATTTGAATATTATATAACTTGGATCTAATCAAACAGTTCGTGGTAACGAACTGTAAGTAAGGAGCGACCCGGCTCAATGGTAACCGAAACTCTAGAAAACGGGTTTTTGATACCAATAGATACATCAAAAGAATCAGATTTCAATGCTGATTTCAAATATATAACTTTCATCAAGTTTAGTCCTACCCATCAAGTTACGCGCCTGAGAAAATTTGGCTGATTTTCGAAAAAGGGGGAAAGACCCTTAAAAGTTATAGAACCTTGATGAAAATCACACCATCATATTCAGCTTATCAGAGAACCCTACTGTAGAGGTTTCAAGTTCCTATCTACAAAAATGTGGAATTTTGCATTTTTTGCCGGAAGAAAGATCACGGATGCGTGTTTATTTGTTTTTTTTTGTTTCTTTTTTTCCCCAGGGGTGATCATATCGACCCAGTGGTCCTACAATATCGTGGGAGGACTCATTGGATCGGAAATTAAAAGTTCTAGTGCCCTTTTTAAGTGACCAAAAAAATGGAGGGCAACTAGGCCCCCTCCCACACTCATTTTTTTCCCAAAGTCACTTGATCAAAATTTTGAGATAGCCATTTTGTTCATCATGGTTGAAAATATGTTCTTTAAGATGACTTAATCCCCCGAAGTCCCCGGCGGGAGAGCTGAAAGTTATGAACTTTGCCCAATGTTAACATATAGTATTGGTTATTAGGAAGTATACAGACGTTTTCAGGGGGATTTTTTCTGGTAGTAGGGGGGTGGGTGGGTTGGGGGTTATGTGGGACGATCTTTCCATGAAGGAAGTTTTCATGGGGGAAGGGACATTGCTATGAAGGGGGTGCCGGATTTCCCAGCATTATTTAAAAAAAAGATCAGAAATTAAATATAAAAAAACAAGTTTTCCAGCTGAAAATAAGGAGTAACATCAAAACTTCAAACGAACAGAAAATATTACGTGTATGATTGGGTTACCCACTATTCAGTACCTCGCTCTTTAAGCCAAAGATTTTTTAGTACGTTCATAAGATCTATTTATTCTAAATAACGGCCTTTGTGATTAAGGGGTCATTTTTAAAGAATTGGAACAAAATTCGAACTCTAGCTTAAAGAGCGAGGTATTGACTAGTAGGCGAGCCCCCTAATATACGTATTAAAAATATATGAATATAGAAGTTCGTTACGAAAGTTAATTCGTAAGTTACGTATATTTATTACTAATAAAAACGTTCGTAAATAAAATTAAACAAGTTTCGAGAAAGCCATTTAACCAAATAAAAGTAAAATTAATATGCAAATTTTGTTTTAATTATTCGTGTACGGTGAGCCAAAATCAAAACCTGCATCAATTCAAAAACGTTCAAAAATTAAATAAAAAAACAAGTTTTTTTAACTGAAAGTAAGGAACGACGTTAAAACTTAAAACGAACAGAAATTATTCCCTATATGAAAGAGGCTGTCCCCTCCTCAACGCCTCGCTCTTTACGCTAAAGTTTGGCTTTCTCACAACTCTTATTTTTTTTAACAATAAAAAACTTTAGCGTAAAGAGCGAGGCGTTGAGGAGGGGACAGCCCCTTTCATATACGGAATAATTTCTGTTCGTTTTAAGTTTTAACGTCGTTCCTTACTTTCAGTTAAAAAAACTTGTTTTTTTTACTTAATGCCTATAAAAGGCGGCATTCAAACAACTGACACTAAAGCCCTTTTGATTTCAGACAGTTGCAATGACCATTAATTTCTTTGCTTTAACACCTAAAGGTCATAATTGAATTTTACCACTTCTGAGAAGATTTTCAAACCGTTTGCCAAGCTGTTCTCAAGGGGGGCAAGAGAGGAATATGGATAACAAAGATCAAAGTGTAATTAAACATGATTTGCTGGTTCTACCTTTGAGAACAGATTAGCCAATCCGTTTTGGCAATTATTTCAGAAGTCCTCGTGGTAAAATGTTGCCTAGGTAGACCAAATTATCCACTTGGACAAATCTCATAGCAGCTAACATCAGCTCTAGAAAGATCTTGAAAAAATTCCAAACAAAAACCATAAAATTACGAAAACTAAAATTCTCAAGGAACAGTTACTGAGGACAAATCTTAAACTCAAAAAGAAAGTCGCTTTTCCATAGCGATTTAGTACAAAAGCTCTTATGATAAGATTGTTGGGCACTTACGTATATACCGACCACACTCAAGAATAAAAGTTAGGTTATTTCTAATGAAACATACCAAAATATGATGAAAATACTTTAGCAAAAAAAAAAATCATGGAAACTTCAACAGAGAATTATGGAAAGCAGGCCGCCCAGAACATATTATATTAAATACCTAACCTAACCAACTCTACATATTAAATATTTATTTAAAATACACCTGCAGAGTAGTTTATCATGCTCAGGCTAAGCTGATTATCTCCAAGTGGACACGGATAAACCGGTTTTAAATAAATCAAAAACAACAGTATGGCCAGTATAATGCGTAAGCACCGATTGATGTATTCATATTAAATTTATAAAAAATCATTGGTAGAATAAGGTCAAAATTCTTTGCCCTTCCACTACCTAAAAATTGATAAATTTACAATTAATTCCGTTGAGCTGATTATTATAAATTGAATTCTGGTGACTAGTATTTTGGAGTACTAAGGTTAATACAGTACCATGCAATAAAAAAATATAGCAAGCTGGAGTAGAAACATCACTACATCAACCAGATAGTTACTAAAGCCTGGTTGTTCATTGAAGAAATGAAAAGTATCAGAAGCGTCTTAGCTTCAAAAATACTTCTGATGTACTAGTCATGATGTTTGAGTAATGATTTGTGATTACTGTGTTTTTTTTGCTTGCCCCAGTTTTTTTCTCTTCTCCATCAGTAATATGGTTTCATAAATCATGCTGGGTAATCAAATTATACATCCACAGATACCAAATATGAAGGCTGAAGTTTCTGTGGACTCCGGTTCAATTCTTCCTGTTATCACACTTTTTCTTCTAGAAGTGGCAACCCCGGAATAATCAAGGAACTGGCACAGCTTTGTGCTGTCTAGTTCTCAGAAAGCTTTATGCTGTAATGATGATTGCGCTGCTATTAATATTATATAAGCTTACCTATTTGACAGACTTCGCAATGAGGGTCTTCTGTAGAAGACGACCAGAAGTATGGAGTTGGAGACAGTTCCCAGGAGGAAAATCAACGACAGAACAACATCTACTGCTATTGAAAGAAGGGTAGAAGCTACCTCTTCTTCCATAGACGTTGGATCTGAGAGAAAAAAAAATTAAAATGCAGTTAAGACCACCTAGTTCATTTACATATACATGGATTTAAAGAGATCCCAATGAGTATTTTGTTTTGGTATCAGGTCCATGCAAACAGAACCGTTCAAGGGAGGGGGGGGGGGTAACTGGAGCAGCTGCTCCAGGTGTCGTGGCGGAAGGGGGAGGGGCACGTGGCTGGGATTTTGCCCACTTTGACCATATTTCCACTTTGATTCGATTTTTATTCATATATTTGTGTCGGGAGGGGGTTACTGTAATTAATCTTTCACCAGGCACCACAATCCTAGGAACAGCTTTGCATGTCAAGTTGAGCTTTTACTGCCATTCGGTTTTACATTTCTACTGGATTCTCAACAGATTCAGATGTTTTGAATCCAAGGAAAAAAGCCTGAGCTTTCAGAAGAAAAGCGAATCCGAAGAAAAAAGCCTACTGCATTACCAGCCAAAAAAAAAAAAAAATTGTAGAAAGCTGTAACACTTAAGAGGGGAATCTCATCATACTTTGGGGTTCATTACACACATTATTTAGAATTCCCATTGTTGATATATATGTACTGTGGTTACAGGTAATAAATTTGTTAACTATTCAAAATAGTGCATTTTCTTGCGAATATATCCATAATTTTACACATATTTAAAAAATCCATCCTATATCTCTGGATTTGCAAAAAAGATTAAAGTTAAGCGCTAAGAATCGGCAATAAATTGCGACCTCCTTCTCTTTAATAAGAAAAAAGTAATGTATGTTCTTCAGCTAAAGTTTAACTTACAATTCACCGAAATTAATAAGCATTTTCAAGTGTTTATATTTTTATATTTTATTTTTTTTGACTAGAACACACAGAGAGCAAATGGATTTTGCCTGAATATGGAGAAATATTTGATCTTTAAGTTTGACGAACATATTGAATTTGGAACATTAATTACAATTCAAATGTAATGAAAGATAGGCACGTAGGCTACACAGAAATTTTACCGGGAGAGGAGAATAAAGCCTAAATATACGATTTCATAAACTGAATGAAAATGCAAAGAAATTTAAAAAAAGGGGGGTAAGAGCAGGGACGTACGCAGGGGGGGTCTCCGGGCCCGCCCCCCCCCCCGAAATCCCACGATTTTTTTCATTTTCCCATAATTTTCTGATTTTTATCACAGAATAATGGGTTTGAAGGATTTGGCCCCCCCCCCCCGAAACAAATTGCCCCCCCCCGAAACAAATTCCTGCGTACGTGCCTGGGTAAGAGGGGCCTTGATACCTGTGTGCATGTGAACGGCGAAAGGCAGTTGATAATTTAAACAAATTCAATTACGAGGTGACTGTTCTATTAGCATTTCTTAAAGGGGGGGATTGACTTTTAGTCTTCCATAATTACCTTGGTAAACCATGATGATGTCGATATATCCCCATACAATGTGATGCCAATGTCAGGCATGTACTCATTACCTTATGGTGTGTACCAGTCATGTCAAGACCGAACAGCGAACTAGTCAATTTTTTTGTAAGCAAGTCATGTGAAAATATGCTGGATTGCATTATAGGATTGACTCGGTTTATAATTAGATGTTTTTAGTCTATACAAATAATAAAAGAATTCGTATTCCGGGTCATGAAATCTCAATAAACAAAATTATTGCGCGGACACATCTGGACTCTAAGTTCAGTGTTGCCACCTTAGCAATTATTCCCGCCGAAATATTTTCTTCTAATCTAAGCTATCTGAACTAGACAGCCGTCCTAGGCATAACAGAAGGTTGTCAGTTTTCGTATTGATACATCCAAAATATTTATTATGACAGGTATATCAAAGTACCTGAATGGACCACATTGAGTCTAGTCCCGCGTTAAATACTGCAATTGATTTTCGTCACTGACAGCCAATAAAAATTATTCTCTTCGCAAGGGAATAGTTTTCATTGGCTGTTAGTGACGAAAATCAATTGCAATCGACTGCAATGAGGTATATTGAACGGGGGGCGGATACAACTTAATTAAAAAGAAGGGCTGCTTTCGAAAAAAATTAATTTTATTGTAATTTTCATTTAATGAAAATTTCAAATGCTCACTGTCCGATAACCAAAACATTATTTTATTGGCAATAATTACATTTTTGAGGCTGCTTCTAATTTTAGTCCAAACATATTCATTTTTTTATTAGAGTTTAAAGTCTGATTCTAACCCTGACTATCAAGGCCGTATCCAGGGGGGAGGGAATAGAGGGTTTGAGCCCCCCCCAAGAACTGTTTGAACAGGAAAAATAGAAAAAAAAATGCAGATACAAATTTTTGATACGTTTTTTATTTTTTTATCCCTCCTCCCCTCCGAAAAATACGCCCCACCCCCGAAAAAATATCCTAGATACGCCCTTACGTATTATATATTGGACTTATATACTACTTCTTAGGTAAATAAATAAAAATAAATCGAGTTCAGGCTCTCGCAGGGGCAGATACAGAATAAATGTCGGGGACACCAATAAAATTTTGCTCCCTCATCGGCAGTTTTTGTTCCCTATAATTACGGCGATTTACAACATTCTGAAATGTAATACACGCCCCTAAAGCCACCCTTTGGATTCGCCACTTTGACCTCTAGAACATTAAGCAACGTTTTCAGGATCGGAAGACTATATAGACACTTTTCAAGTGATTTTAGGTCAAATACGAACTTGGCGGCAACACTGCCCGGAGTTTTTTTTGGTCAACGCGTTGCATGAAATATATTATGTCTGCTAACTCAGATGAATTTTTTGAAGCAACTGTGATTAACTGACTAAAGAGACAGCTAAATTGGTATTTATGCTCTTATAGCTTAGATGGACATTTTACGCACGGCAAATGACGCATTTTAAAATTAGTATACCATTTAAGAAATGGTTTGGGCAGTTCTCAGTACTCTGTAGCCAGATTAAGGGGTTGCTAACTAAGAATCTTCCACTAAGCAGGACCAGAAAGGGTTGGAGACAGGGTCAAGAGCTGGAGTATAAAATCTAAGGTGGGTTCGGGAAAGAACA
>CM051275.1:10855649-10893149 GCA_027921565.1 Artemia sinica
AAATCAAGTAGTAATGAGAGCTGAAAAGGTTATAGTTTAATTTTCTATAAAAGTTTAATTTTATAGAAAATTTAATAAGAAAAACGGCAAATTTTAATTAAGCCAAATAGAAGGGACAAATTAATTAATTTGAAAAAGATAAATTGAGAATAATAAAAA
The DNA here is from genome assembly GCA_027921565.1 of Artemia sinica. Classification (NCBI taxonomy): domain Eukaryota; kingdom Metazoa; phylum Arthropoda; class Branchiopoda; order Anostraca; family Artemiidae; genus Artemia; species Artemia sinica. The sequence continues at coordinate 10,855,809 of CM051275.1, forward strand.
CGAATAATTAAAAAAAAAAAAAAAATCAGGAATCAGAGGATAACTTAACTAAGCCTTGCAGAAGAGAAATAATTAATGAATTTTAAAAGGATAACTTAATTGAGAAGAACTAAAAAGAAGGTAAATGATTAAAAATATCAGGAAAGCTTAATATTTCGAGCTGACAAAAAGGATGGGTACTTACGTGTTGTCCCGACCACATTCAAGAAGTTTGATGTGCTTGATTTGTTTAAAACCGGCGTTATTGTGTACACTCTCAGATAATCAGCCTAGCCTGAGTGAGATAAACTACTATGCAGAATGCAGGTATATTTTAATTAAATATTTAATATATAGAGGTGGTTAGGTTATTTAATATATAGAGTGGTCAGGTATTTAATATAATGCGTTCTGGGCCGCCTGCTTTCCATAATTCTCATTTGTAGTTTCCATAAGTTTGTTACTAGAGTATTATATTTGCGTCATATTTACAAGGGCACCCATAAGCTGAATTCAAGGGGGGGGGGGGGTAAACCTTGTATAATTGGCACTTTTAATGGTATATAATAGAAATCTCGGAACAAAAATATGAAAATAAGGCAGCATCATTCAGCCAGGGGGCGCCCCCCATGCCCCCTTATGAGTGCCCATGCATATTTAGGTATATTCCATTATGATTAACCTAAATTTACTTCTTGAGTGTGGTCGGGATAAGAAGGAAGCATCAAAGGATGAAATAAGAATGACACGACGCATTAATTAAGCATAACAGAAGATTAAAATTAATTGTTTTATGTTTTATGCGTAGAAATCCATTCGCGTATGTAAGCAGGAATTTTTTCGGGAGGGGATCCAATAATAAAAAAGCAAACTTTATTTGATAATTTTTTGAGAATTACCTAGAAACTCGAAAAAATGTTTGAATTCAGTGGGATGACCAGGTCCAGGATTGTACCCAGGATTTCTTTCGAAGAGGAGGGAGTGTTACAAAAGGATTTTTTGGGGCGGGGAGGGGGGGAGTACAAAAAAATTGAAAATACGCATCAAAAATTTGTTTATTTCCATTTTTGTTACGTTTTTACGAGTCGGACAAAAATTTCAGGGAGGCGTCAAACCCCCTACCCCTCTGCCTACGTTCCTGGGTCCAGCATATTTCGACCAATCCCGTTCTCAGTTGACCTTTGAAAGGAAGAAGGCATGAAACGCAATATAAGCTGGCATTGAACTGTAAATAGAGATACTGATGTAATGGTTGTACAAGGTTACAAACAGTTACACTATATGTTCCTCTTGACACATAAGCTTATGACAGTTCTGAGCCAAAGTAATACGATTTTAACAGATTAGCAAATAATGATTATAAACTGCGCATATTATCTGTCATCAATCAATGTGGGAGTGACTGTGCAAATTTGTACACATTTATCAAAAATTCACGCCTTTATTTTTTTCAGTATTTACTCGGCAGGACAAATCCACTATTTTAACAGGTTTATGTAATTTTAAATACATCAATAAATATATATTTTCTTCAAACTGAATGTGTTGACAGGGCAATGCCTAACGTTTGCAGGTTCAAAAACTCTAGCTTAGGGACCTTTTTGTCACTTTGGAAGGTTTTTAATCTAGCTGAATAAAGCCCAGGAATGAACCTATTTTTTTTTAGATCTGTTTTGTTATCTGTTGTAGCACAGTGGATTGATGCTCTACTTGCCAATACAGAGCACCAAGGTTCGATCCCCGCTGCAGTAAGGTTGGGCGACAAGCTTGCCACTTGTCCCTGTAAAAACTACCAGCAACTGAAATGTCGACTCGATGCCCTATGCACCAGCAATGGCTCAGGAGGATCTTTATCCTTTTTTATCTTTGTTATACCTACATCACTCTTTAAAATATGTATATTTTTAGTCAGATACTCGTGAACGCAATAAAACTCGCCCACGCGATAAGCGAGGCTCGCACCAACATGCACGCTGAGCCAGTCAATGGCCAGTACCAGCGTTGCCAACGCGGAAAAATTGTGCCGTTTTTGGTACAATTTAGAGGTCCTGGTACAAAGCGATATTTGAAAATCTTTTCGCACAATACAAAATTTTCTGTATATTTACGTTTTACTTGCTCCTTTCTTACTTAAATATCTGTTCAAGCTCAAGTTTATCAAAATTTTCTTCTTGTTACGGCAAATATTTAACGTGCAGTTCAGATGGTACAAATTAACCTCTTGTGGTATAATTCTAGTCGGAAAGCTGGTACAGTTTATTTCACAGCGTCGGTTAGTACCTGTTCACTGCTTGTTGGAGTCTGTTCGTATTAAATAAAAAAAACAAGTTTTTTTAACTGAAAGTAAGGAACGACGTTAAAACTTAAAACGAACAGAAATTATTCCGTATATGAAGGGGGCTGTCCCCTCCTCAACGCCTCGCTCTTTACGCTAAAGTTTTTTTATTGTTTAAAAAAATAGAGTTGTGAGAAAGTCAAACTTTAGCGTAAAGAGCGAGGCGTTGAGGAGGGGACAGCCCCCTTCATATACGGAATAATTTCTGTTCGTTTTAAGTTTTAACGTCGTTCCTTACTATCAGTTAAAAAAACTTGTTTTTTTTATTTAATTTTTGAACGTTTTTGAATTAATGCAGGTTTTGATTTTGGCTCACCGTACATGAATAATTAAAACAAAATTTGCATATTATATTTGGTTAAATGGCTTTCTCGAAACTTGTTTAATTTTATTTACGAATGTTTTTATTAGTAATAAATATACGTAACTTAGAATTAACTTACGTAACGAACTTCTATATTCATAAATTTTTAACACGTATATTAGGGGGTTCGCCCCCTAGTCAATACCCTGCTCTTTAAACTATAGTTCGAATTTTTTTTTCCAGTTCTTTAAAAATGACCTCTTAATCACAATCAGTTGATCAGTTGAAAAACTTTTTTTTTTTTTATTTAATTCCTGATCTTTTTCTTTAATAATGCTGGGAAATCCGGCGCCCCCTTCATAGCAATGTCCCTTCCCCCATGAAAACTTCCTTCATGGAAAGATCCTTCCATATAGCCCCCGACCCTCTCCTTCCCCCACCTACCAGAAAAAATCTCCTCTGAAAAAGTCTGTATCAAACAGTTCGTGGTAACGAACTGTAAGTAAGGAGCGACCCGGCTCAATGGTAACCGAAACTCTAGAAAACGGTATTTTGATACAAATAGATACATCAAAAGAATCACATTTTAATGCTGATTTCAAATATATAAGTTTCATCAAGTTTAATCTTTTCCATCAAAAGTTAGGCGCCTGAGAAAATTTGGCTGATTTTCGAAAAAGGGGGAAAGACCCTCTAAAAGTTATAGAACCTTAATGAAAATCACACCATCATATTTCGCGTATCAGAGAACCCTGCTGTAGAGGTTTCAAGCTCCCATCTACAAAAATGTGGAATTTTGCATTTTTTGCCAGAAGAAAGATCACGGGTGCGTGTTTATTTGTTTGTTTGTTTGTTTTTTTTTTTTTTTTTTTTTTCCCCAGGGGTGATCGTATCGAACCAGTTGTCCTAGAATATCGTGGAAGGGCTCATTGGAATGGAAATTGAAAGTTCTAGTGCCCTTTTTAAGTGACCAAAAAAAATGGAGGGCAACTAGGCCCCCTCCCACGCTCATTTTTTTCCCAAAGTCACCTGATCAAAATTTTGAGATAGCCATTTTGTTCAGCATGTTCGAAAATATTATAAGTATGTCTTTTAGGATGACTTAATCCCCCGAACTTCCCGGGGGGAGGGCTGAAAGTTATGAACTTTACCCAATGTTAACATATAGTATTGGTTATTTGGAAGTATACAGACGTTTTCAGGGGAGATTTTTCCTGGTAGTGGGGGGGGGGGGGGTCAGGGGTTATGTGGGATGAGTCCTTCCATGAAGGAAGTTTTCATGGGGGAAGGGACATTGATATGAAGGGGACGCCGGACTTCCCAGCATTATTTAAAAAAAGATCATAAATTTAATATAAAAAAACAAGTATTTCAACTGCAACAGTAGCAACATCGAAACTTTAAACGAACAGAAAATATTACATATATAATTGGGTTCACCCCGTAGTCAATGCCTCGCTCTTTAAGCCAAAGATTTTTTAGTACTTTCATAAGAGCTATTTATTCTAATTAACGGCCTTTGTGATTAAGCGGTCATTTCTAAAGAATTGGAACAAAATTTGAACTTTCGCTTAAAGAGCAAGGTATTGACTAGGGGGCGAACCCCCTAATAAATGTATTAAAAATATATGAACATAGAAGTTCGTTACGTAAGTTAATTCGTAAGTTACGTATATTTATTACTAATAAAAACGTTCGTAAATAAAATTAAACAAGTTTCGAGAAAGCCATTTAACTAAATAAAAGTAAATTAATATGAAAATTTTGTTTTAATTATTCATGTACGGTGAGCCAAGATCAAAACCTGCATTTATTCAAAAACGTTCAAAAATTAAATTAAAAAAAACAAGTTTTTTAAACTGAAAGTAAGGAGCGACATTAAAACTTAAAACGAACAGAAATTATTCTGTATATGAAAGAGACTGTCCCCTCCTCATCGCCTCGCTCTTTACGCTAAAGTTTGACTCTGTCTCACAACTTTATTTTTTAAAACAATAAAAAACTTTAGCGTAAAGAGCGAGGTGTTGAGGAGGGGACAGCCCCCTTCATATACGGAATAATTTCTGTTCGTTTTAAGTTTTAATGTCGTTCCTTACTTTCAGTTAAAAAAACTTGTTTTTTTTTATTTATACTTCCCAATAACCAATACTATATGTTAACATTGAGTAAAGTTCATAACTTTCAGCCCTCCCCCTGGGGACTTTGGGGGATCAAGTCATCCTAAAAGACATTTTTATCATATTTTCGACCATGCTGAACAAAATGGCTATCTCAAAATTTTGATCGGGTGACTTTGGGAAAAAAATGAGCGTGGGAGGGGGCCTAGTTGCCCTCCATTTTTTTTGGTCACTTAAAAAGGGCACTAGAACTTTTAATTTCCGTTCCAATGAGCCCTCCCACGATATTCTAGGACCACTGGGTCGATACGATTACCCCTGGGAAAAAAAAAAAAACAAAAAAACAAACAAACAAACAAATAAACACGCATCCGTGATCTTTCTTCTGGCAAAAAATGGAAATTCCACATTTTTGTAGATAGGAGCTTGAAACCTCTACAGTAGGGTTCTCTGATACGCTGAATATGATGGTGTGATTTTCATTAAGGTTCTATAGCTTTTAGGGGGTCTTTCCCCCTTTTTTCGAAAATCAGCCAAATTTTCTCAGGCACGTAACTTTTGATGGGTAAGATTAAACTTAATGAAACTTATATATTTGAAATCAGAATTAAAATCTGATTCTTTTGATGTATCTATTGGTATCAAAATCCTGTTTTTTAGGGTTTCGGTTACCATTGAGCCGGGTCGCTCCTTACTTACAGTTCGTTACCACGAGCTGTTTGATTGTATTATCAACTTTCTTCGTCAAGCAGATAGCTACGGAAGTGAACAAGAGGCTATTATGTTTTTCCAGAAGAAATGTATTCTGGAAAAACAAAAATGTGCTCATTAGCACGAGCCGAATTTAAATGTAATTTCGCTAAAGTAGATTTATTTTGCAGTGGTATACGTATAGCGGAAAAAATATTTTATTGTTACATGGGTTCTTTTGTTTTGCCTTTGCTGTCATAAAAATAGTAAGATTTTGTTATGGTTCTAGGCTATTGATGCTCTTTCCAGGCTTGCCTTTCGAAATCAGTTAATTTTTGAGTGTTAATAAACCATTGTTTTAGTTTTCACATTATTAGCTTATTCTTTTTTGTTTAAACCTATTTTTATGTGTTTTTTAACAATATTTTTGTTTTGTTTACCATTTTTGTTCTTTATAGAGTTGTCTTTATTTTGGATAATAAATAAATAAATGCATAGCCTACAATAACTATCGTTCTTTTGCAAGTATTCTCTATACCTCTAGGGAAAAAATACCAACCCCTAAAAGAGCAATTCTCACTGAGCAAAACGACTGACACAGGCATAAAATTTATTCCAGGTTGCCCTCCCTGCAACGTTTTTCTTTCACTGATCTCTTCTTGTCTTTTGGGTGGTCTTCTATTCAAATATTTCGAAGATGAATATTCATATTCACATAAACATGAGATTTTCTTTAGAAGCAATGGAGATTGGTGGGAAAATCTCATCTTGGAACTAAGGTTATTTATTCATATCCGATGGTGCCAATTGGGAAGAAGCATGTGCCCCTACAATCATTGTCCCTTTGATTTTGAAAACCACCTTTTTTGGGGATATTTTCACTGTTAAAACTGAAGAAATAACATATTTGCCTCACCCTAGATTTTGAAAAATAAATTTTGCCCTGCCCTAAAATGTGTCAATGGATGACACAGTTCATGTTACTGTGAGCATTCCAGGGTAAGATAGAAGTCAAGGAGATTAAGTATGAGCCACTAGAGAAAAGCCATGGAATCCCATCCTGGTAAACCAAGTTGCAACCTCGTGTTTAGTCAAACTTGCATAGATTTTAGTTTTTCAAATTGTATTTAGTATTTAGTCAATTCGTTGAGAGTATAAAGTTTCTGTTTTCGACAATTTGAATTTGGAAATCGACCTTGAGTAGACTTGGCTTCACTTCTTTTCAACCTAGTTTGACTTAAGTTCCTTGAGTCACAATGAAGCAGAAATAATTTTTCCATTTGATTCATTTTGAGAGACGGCCATATATGTGCAAGAGTAAAAAACATTAGTTTTTCCACGGCCAAAAACTAGTATGGGAATATTAGTGTTGAACAACCCAGAATCTATGTCCAGCAGAAAACAGAGGTCGAAGAGGGGAAGAAACGGTTTCTTGAGTGTATATAATCATTAGGGGTATTATTAAGTGTCTATAATATTGGGTATATATTTGCCTATTAGGGGGAGGGGGATAAAGCAAAGCAGTCCATATTTAGGAATGATATATGTAAATATTTTAGATTGTTTTCAAGTAGTTCCCACAGTTTTAAAGTGAGGAGCTGGAATACTAAAACAGTACCTTTTTTTGTCATTAACAATTGGCTCATAATGGTAAATTAAGTCAATTAAAAAAGCAATACAAATCAGCTAAGTCTTGTAAATAGCATGGGACTATATCTGGCCGCATTGGAGAGCCCTGGAGAACATTATTGAGACGGTAGTAATTAGTATTTTTGGAGTCACCTTTGAATGACACATTGCGTCTTTCAAAATATGCAATGAAAGTTGTCTTTCAGATCACTTTGAACTCTGCCCTTCCCTACCCAAATCTTAAACCCGTCAAAAAGTATGAGCATAGGTTTTGTTTATAGCATATTTTTAAAATCCAGTCACTATTCAATTTGTTAAACATAGATAAAAAAAATTGTTGACGGGAATTACAAATGAATAAAGGCAGTGCCAAAAAATGCTCACAACTGAGACATTGGTGGGGGGGGGAGCATAATTGTGGTCAAAATGTTTTAAATAAAATTTGCCTACATATTACGAAGTAAGAGCTGTTTCCTTAACATTCCATTTTAACAGCCTCAATGTAATTTTGGTTTCAACCCATAATGGAATTAATACTGACAAAATAAAGAAAATGAAACACATTGGAATTATACAATCTGGGCTATATATTTGCACATAAGGGGGGGGGGGGGGGTAAACTATAGTATAATTTATAATTGGAATAATTATATGTTATGCTACCTACAATTTATCATGTTTCAAAGATAGTTAAAATTGAGTTTTAGCTGGCAAATTGATTGGGGCAGCTGAAAATTTACCAAGCAATATTTTCACTACAAACTAAAATTAAAGAATGAAATTAATCAAAAAAGCGCCGACAGGAGCTGAAATCAGGGCGGCATGAGTAAGAAAAACCGGAATTCACTTAAAATTAATTGCAACACATTAACTAAATGTTCACTATAAATAGCAACCCTAGACGTACCAAAATTATTCACACGAGAAGAATGCAACCCTTCAAGTAAAAATCCTGTTTAGCGATGCTACAACGGGGTTAAAGATCCTACATTTAGCCATATGTAACTAAAAGTAGTGTTACAAGCTGATGAAATAAAGCCCTTTGTTTCATTTTTCGTTAACAAAACGTCGCTGCCGTGTGTCTGAAAGAACCATTTTCTAGATATCGCAAGCAGTAACATCTTAAGGAGTATTAATTTCACTTTTATTAGACAAAGGTTAAAGCAACGCTGCCAATTTTTATTTAGCCCAGTTCCTTGAAACTATTTAGATTAGAATTAACAATCCTTTTTAAAGAATAAAACCCCAAATTAATCCAAAAGGAGCAAGAAAATATCACGGGTTTGCTTCCAAAATAACATTTTACCTTATTTCTTTAATTTGAGAATATGCCTAGTTTCTCACTAGGCTTATTCTTACTAGGCTTACTAGGAATAGGGGCCAGCCATTCTGTGTTTTCGCAAACCCTTCCTGTTTGCCCTTCCCAAATTTCTCCAAGTACACATTTAGAGCTGGGTCGACTCTGGCTGAGCTTACAGTCAGGTCACTGACCCCTGTTCATACCAAATAAACAGCGAAACCAATACTCGGAACCCTGTCCTCACGGACAAAGGGTCTTAAGTCTATCGCGCTATGCTAGCCACTCGGCTAGGACGGTTATATTTATTTGACGCTATTTTTTTAAGCAATTTTAATTGGTGGACCTGAATTTGCTGTTTGGATATTTCGATTCTGAATTTTAAACGTAATTTTTTCAAATTAGATAATTTATCTAGGCCATATTTGTTTTTTCAAAAACCAACCATGGGCTTTTTTTTATAAAATACTTTTTTGATAGATTTAACTTTTTTTAAATCATGCATGAAAGTTAGACTTATCTTTATTAAGTTTATCTTTAGTTTCAGAACCTTCGTATTTAATGCCACCAATTTAAGTTTACCCTAATAATATTTACTTAAAGCATACTTTATTTCAGAAATCTATTTGCAATTACATAGTTTGATACTGTGTCCATCTATTCATTTAAGCAATTTTTGACGCTATTTTTTTTTTAATTTTAATTGGTGGATCTGAATTTGCTGTTTGGATATTTCGATTCTGAATTTTAAACGTTATTTTTCAAATTAGATAACTTATCTAGGCCATATTTAATTTTTTTCAAAAAGCAACCATGGGCTTTTTTTTATAAAATACTTTTTTGATAGATTTAACTTTTTTTAAATCATGCATGCAAGTTAGACTTATCTTTATTAAGTTTATTTAGTTTCAGAACCTTCGTTTTTAATACCGCCAATTTAAGTCTACCCTAATAATATTTACTTAAAGCATACTTTATTTCGGAAACCTATTTGCAATTATATAGTTTGATACTGTGTCCATCAAAGAGTACGATAGTTTGCACCAGAGTATGGGTAGCTTACAAAAGTGGAAACTGGTGCTCGAGTCGACGAAAAAAACCTCAATGTCATTTAGCGTTTGGTGACACTCAGCATTTTTCAAGCTTTGTAATCGTATTTTTGTCAGGAACCGAGATCAGACGCTTATTAATACGGTATTTTGACCAACTACATAAATTAAGTTAATTGTTCTTATTATTACTGTCAAGTGCCGCCAAACACTAGATGGCGTTGAGTTTTTTTGTCGAAGTTAGTGCCAGTTTCCACTCTTGTAAGTTTTTAGCGTTCATTCAGCCTTCACTGCCATGCAGTTCAACTGCCACCATATTTCTCGCCAGTGGCACCATATTTAAGCCGTGGACATGTTTTTGCACTGTCTTTATTCACTTTTTAATTTTGGTCAACAAACATTTTGTCTATGTTTAATGAATTTAAATAGTGAGTGGATTTTAAAATTGCATCATAAGTAATAAATATTCTGATATATTTTGAGGATACTTAAGGGGGTTTGAAAGACAATTGTCAAAAGATGGATATCCCGTCACTTGTGCTTGCCGACTGGAATTGTTAACTTTGCTCTCATTTGTCTTCTTTCAAGTACTTATTGTTGTATCCAGAGACTCCCCATAACCCTTAAAGAACCAAGGAAATTAAAATAAAACATTTTTACCACTGCACCCATTTTAGGCCTATTCACATCTAAAACCGCAATTTTCTGTTTTTTCTTTTGGCTGTTTGAAAAAAAAAACAATGTTTTTAGGGCTATGCGACTATTTGTCAGTGTTGCCAGGTTGAACCGTTAACAAAATAAGAAAGATTAAAACCTTAGATTTTATAACGTTTTACGTCCTGAAAAACTCAAATAGTAATTTTTTTATTCCCAAAACAGCTTAATCTTCAAAAAGCTATACTTTCTTCAGCTCTCTGATGCCATCTGTTTTTACCTCATTTTTGCTGTTTTTCCCGTTTCTTTTTTTTCTAAATTTGACCTTCGGTACGACCAAAACTGCATATCAGCATATGCAGGTCTTTTCCATTAGGAATTTAATCTCTACTTTTCCAAATTTTTTACGACATACATGGGTGTGTCAGTTCCCACTTAACAAATAAAAACAATCCTGTTGCATTTTCACTGTCCTTGGAATTTTAAAAGTTTAAGCTCTGCATAGTTTGTGTGTGTGTGTTTTTTTTGCCAGGGTCCTTTTCCATCATTCCAATTATTCCCTTTTCTTGTCGTTTTCTTTCTTTTTTTTTTCTTTTTCCGTCTTTATCTGTCTTTGTTATGCACAGAGGGTCACAATAAATTGTTAGTATCACAAAATCACTAAATAATCATGAAAAATAATGGCAAAGTACATTTTTAGCTAGTTTAGAGAGCAAAGGTTGGTTGGGGGGGGGGGAAGAGTCTTAGGATCCAAGCCCCCATAATCATTATGCTCTTTGGTAAATCCACTAAATCGTGGGAGTTCGTGAAGGGTTTTAACCTAGGCCCTCGTTAGAAGACTGAAAATATATAAAGGTGTCAAGCTTTCCAATACTATGTAAAACTATAAATTTCCTAAGAAAAACATAACTTTTACTCCCTCCTGAAATTTCAGCACGCTTAGCTGATCCCTCCTGAAATTTCAGCTCGCTTAACCAGACCCCTTAGAAGCATTTCTGTCCCATGCCTAACACACTAAAACGTATACATCTTTTGGGTATTTAAAAGCATAAGAAGTTAGAATACTTGGGTATTTATAAAGCATTAGAAGTCCTTTTCCCATAGCCCTTGCATGCCCTTGACCAGGGGCGGATCCAGGGGTTTTTTTAGGGGGCGCAAAATAGGTTAATCCGATTAAAAAGAATTAGGGGGGGAGCGCAAAATAGGTTGATCCGATAAACTTGCGTTAGGAGCAAGTTTGATTAACGCAAACTTGAGTTAATTAAGTAAATTACACTACTTTAGACTACGCTAGGGGGGGGCCTCGCCCCCTGGATCCGCCACTGCCCTGGACCATGCCATAAGTACAGTCCTGTTGCAGCCCCTTTAATCATAATTTCAGCAACATGTTTCTTATTACAAACGTAAAAAACGCCCTTTTCCTTTTTTTGCATACATGTTTTGGCGTAGTAAACCCCTTAAAAGGCTTAGTATAACAGCTAAAATATTAATTAATTAACAGGTAATGTCGAATAAAGCTCAATCCTTTTGGGCGGGCTTTCACAGTGGCGTTCAGTTATAGAGAATGAAACCCACATTCTCTTGTGCTTCGTATGTATTATTCAGTGATAGTAACTCTTAGAAAAGTCTTAAACAATTTTATTTCCGTAAAAAAAAGATTTTTTCAAAAAAATCTTTTGCAGTCTTATGGTCTTAGTTAGCCAATTAAAAACCCGATTGTCAAAGGTTTTTTTTTTTCTAGACTGAGATTTGTGATTCGAAATTTGCTTTAACACACTTATCTTCCGAAAATTTAATCTTAAAGATACCCGATTTCTGTGATACCCGTTTCTCAGCAAAAAAACAGAAATTCTTTTGAAGACCAACCTTTGGGGAGTCCTTTGACCCTCCCCCCTTTCGTTGCCTGACCAAAGAAGGAATCAGAGAGAAAAGCCCCCTCCCCCCTTCGTTATTGGCCGAAAGTACCCCTCCTCCTCCTGGGAAAATCCATCATTAGAAATTATCTGTTTCATTTTCAACCCTACTCCTTCATAGATTGCCCCTACCCCTATAAGCGCCACACCTGTCTGCACCTTCCCCCCTCTCATTGAAAAGCTTCGGTTATGAAATTAGTTAGATGGGTCCAGGGTGTAGTTTTGGCGTACGTATCCCCTTCCCCCTAGAAGATTGAGAGTTAAACTAATTACACGGAGTGTGTCATAAATACCATTGGGGGAGCCTAATCTTCGATGGTGCCCCCCCCCAAACATTAACTCAGTAGCCGCTCCAGGATGAATTCAATAAAACCTACCTGGATCTTTCATATTTTTCCAGTCAAGAAATAATCCAAAGATTTGTTTCCGAATTAACTTCAAGGTATGCTTTTCCAAAACTGAGGAGATTAAGGTACCCGTATCTCAGCTAAGACCGCAAGGAGTGGTTTCAAGAAACACGCGAAACCAGAAGAAGCTTTTCACGTATCAGTTAAAGCTGGATGAACTTTCGTTGTTAAATTTTAGTATAATTTTTTGTTGATGGGTTCCTACCCGCAATTTAAACCCGCGATGGAAAACCTGAGAGTTGCCGTGAAATTACAAGTGTAGGAGTTAATTCATTGCTAAGAATTTTAAGACTTAAAAAAAATATGCTCTATTTTCGGGCTACGTGTTCAGCAAAAGAAACATTATATTTATGCGCCAGCCAGAATCAGTGTTGCAGCCTCGTCTAGAGAAGGGGGGGGGGGGTAGTCACTTATTCCTCTAAAAGGAGACAGCCAAGGCTGGAAAAATACTCTCTTGGACATAGCCTTAAATAATTATCCCTCTTGTTCGGTGCATGTTTTTCTCAAATTTATGGTCTTGAAAACAGAACCCCGGCATTTCAATTTTTTGAAGAGGGGAGGGAAGAAAATTATCCTACTGGACTTAATGCGGGAAAATAGGACTTTCATCATATTTTCAGGGTCTTTTGGCAGTGTTTCAGACAAGTAGGTTTTGAATGTGCTGTTCTTAACACGAGTTATCAAAGATCGTCTCAGATTCAGAGGACCTATTCCGCCAAACCAAGGCCGTATCCAGGGGGGGGGGGTTACCCGGTTTGAACCCCCCCCCGAAATTTTTTGACCGAGTCGAAAATTAGTAAAACCCTGGTAAAAATCAGTAAAATTCGTCGAAAACTGAGTTAAAAATTAGTACCCCCCCCCCCGAAAAAGTCAAAAGTTAGTAACCCCCCCCCCCCCCCCGAAAAAAATCCTGGATCCGCCCTTGCGCCAAACATTCTTTATATGATGTTCCTTAAAGCGCGAATTTGAAACAAGCTGAAGAGTACTTATACAAGATTTTTTTCAGGAGGGAGCATTCGGAAACGGGTGAAGCAATTTAAAGAGTCAGAAATGTGCTTTTACTTGGAAAATGCCAGTTTTTTAATCTTAAAAAGTTTAAGATCCTTGGGGGCTAGGTATGGGATCGAATTTCCCGTGCATACCTGCTCGTATTAAATAAGGTACTTTCAAAAGCAATGTAGTAGCTTTATGACTTTGACCGCAATTTAAAATGAATGTTCCATACACAAATAGCGCATGTTACAAAACGTTGTTCTGTTGCTGGCAGATGTTGAGGTATCGTGCTATGTAACGTGGATTGCGAGCTGAATTCGCATCTAACTGGCAAGCATATTAAAATATATTAGCAAGATCATTAGCCTTAAATTGCTCTTTTGACGGTTGTTGCTTGGCCACCTAAAATCAAAACACAAGAAGCATCCTTCAGTGTATAGGATTGGCCTCGTTATATCACTTTCTATGAAAGTGTTATCATTTTAATGCGCGAAATTCAAAACTTCAATCCAAGTATTTTGGCCAAAAAAATAGAGCCATGGAGACTCTGCTGGAGAGCCTGTTCTAATTTATCGCCAAAGTCGCTAGAGATGAAGGCTTCGAAGTTGGGAATATAATTTAGTGCACTTAGGTGTTGAAGTCTGTGCAAATAAATACACTCCACCCGAATAATAAACACTAATTCAAAAAAATGTTGGGCATTTTTCAAATATAGGAGAAGCAATCTAGGTGGGAAAGGGGCAGAAAATAGGGAGGAATTTCCCTTCCCCACTAATTGGCACCCCTTATAATGAAATACCAGCCTCAGGTCTGTACCAGCGATTGTCAACCGTTAAATTAGCATATGCTTTGATGACGAGGGGGGGGGCTGAAAAGCTGATACATGAACAGTAAATGGTAAGGGTTGAAACTTGACCTAGTCTTATTAGTTACACTTCATATGTCTCTACGTCGACCAAATATACCGAGATTCCCTAAAATTAATAAGCAAAATTATTTTTCTAACCCTGATAATTTCAAAAGTTCATCGCTTCACTCATTTTACTTTACTGTTTTTTTTTCAATGTAACAAAAAAAAAAAAAAAAAAAAAAGATGATGACCACTCACTCTATTGGGACGCCTGTTACCACAGCTAATGTTGGTTTTTTAAATGTCCCACATCCCCCTTAGCTCAGAGACTAAAATACTAAAAACGTAAAATATATCAAAGTTTAGGTCATCTAGACTTTATTTAATGATTAACAACTGAACTGGACGCACTTCAAATCAAAACCTATTAACAAAAACACAAAGGGGACAATAAGTTTTGTTTTGTCCCAGAATCCTTACTTCAATGAAATTTAACTAAGACTGATAAATAAAATGAAATTAAAAAAAATGAAAATTATTAAGAAAATGCTTCCAATGCTATTCTCGCCTCTTTGGTAGCTAATTTGTTTTTAGTTTATTTTGTGCATAATGTATTGGCTGAATACTTCCCCAAATCTCTATTTAAAGAAAAGTTTTTTTTTTCATTTTAAATTCCCTGTTATTTTACCCATTGTTTGTGATTATGATGGAAAGGTAGTATGAATTTCGTAGTTATTTACATCTAGAGAACTGGAACGAAAATGAAGACCAAGCTTATGCTCCACCAACCCAAAATATATTAGCCTATCTCAAAATGATAAAACTATTCCTCTTACTAGCATCAGACATACTTTTGAGAAGTAATGATATTAGCTTGCGTAAAAAGTTGCCGAAATCTTTTATTATATGTCAAGGGCGGATCCAGGAATTTTTTCGGGGGGGGGGGTTACTAATTTTTGACTTTTTCGAGGGGGGTTTTAAGTAGAGTTGCTCGTCTGGATTTGCGCAGGCCCCCGTACCAAACAGGTTTTTCTGGTAGAACCTTATACTTTGCGTACGCCCCCGTACCAAACAGGTTTTTTCTGGTAGTCCTATCTACAGGTCATCACACTCTTTGCCAAGAGGAACGTGTATGACTTGATTGGTGATCAGGATTTGAATAAAAAAAAGGGTAATTAGTAATTGGAAAATTTTTTAATGCTTTTACAATCGGAGATGTTTGATTAACCTTTTGCGAAAAAAAGGGTAATGGAATTTGCGAATTGGAGGAGATGTCGTGACAAAAAAGGAGTAATTAGTGATTGGAAAATTTTGAGGGAGATGGGCTTGCATGGAGGATTGAGTTGCTTGAGAGTTCAGTTAAAGGGGATACAGTTGCATGGGGGGTTTCGATTATACACGGGGTTCAGTTACAAGGGGGGTTCAGTTGCACGGGGGGTACCCCTTTTTTCGTAAATCGGGCTCCCTGTTTTCAAAATCCCTTTTTCTTCTGAGACTTGGAGCATTTGGTGGCTAGATATTAAACGTAATGAAATTTAGCACGGAGGTTCAGTTGTACAGGGTTTCAGTTATACAGGGGTTCAGTTACATGGGGGTTCTTTGTGTTAAATAAGTAGTTTTTGTATCTTTTAAAAGAACTTTACGGGGATTGAGAGACTCAATTGCCTAATTCCGTGTGATTTTTCTTTACTTGATGGTCATTAAAAACGAAATTTTTGTGTTAAATAAGTAGTTTTTGTATCTTTTAAAAGAGCTTTACGGGGATTGAGAGACTCAGTTGCCTAATTCCGTGTGATTTTCTTTACTTGATGGTCATTAAAAAACGAAATTTTTGTGTTAAATAAGTAGTTTTTGTATCTTTTAAAAGAGCTTTACGGGGATTGAGAGACTCAGTTGCCTAATTCCGTGTGATTTTTCTTTACTTGATGGTCATTAAAAACGAAATTTTTGTGTTAAATAAGTAGTTTTTGTATCTTTTAAAAGAGCTTTACGGGGATTGAGAGACTCAGTTGCCTAATTCCGTGTGATTTTTCTTTACTTGATGGTCATTAAAAACGAAATTTTTATGTTAAACAAGTAGTTTTTGTATCTTTTAAAAGAGCTTTACGGGGAATTGAGAGACTCAGTTGGCTAATTCCGTGTGATTTTTCTTTACTTGATGGTCATTAAAAACGAAATTTTTTTGTTAAATAAGTAGTTTTTGTATCTTTTAAAAGACTTTTACGGAGATTGAGAGACTCAGTTGCCTAATTCCGTGTGATTTTTCTTTACTTGATGGTCATTAAAAACGAAATTTTTGTGTTAAATAAGTAGTTTTTGTATCTTTTAAAAGAGCTTTACGGGGATTGAGAGACTCAGTTGCCTAATTCCGTGTGATTTTCTTTACTTGGTGGTCATTAAAAACGAAATTTTTGTGTTAAATAAGTAGTTTTTGTATCTTTTAAAAGAGCTTTACAGGGTTTGAGAGACTCAGTTGCCTAATTCCATGGGTTTTTTCTTTACTTGATGGTCATTAAAAACGAAATTTTTGTGTTAAATAAGTAGTTTTTGTATCTTTTAAAAGAGCTTTACGGGGATTGAGAGCCTCAGTTGCCTAATTCCGTGTGATTTTTCCTTACTTGATGGTCATTAAAAACGAAATTTTTTGTGTTAAATAAGTAGTTTTTGTATCTTTTAAAAGAGCTTTACGGGGATTGAGAGACTCAACTGCCTAATTCCGTGTGATTTTTCTTTACTTGGTGGTCATTAAGAACGAAATTTTTGTGTTAAATAAGTAGTTTTTGTATCTTTTAAAAGAGCTTTACGGGGATTGAGAGACTCAGTTGCCTAATTCCGTGTGATTTTTTCTTTACTTGGTAGTCATTAAAAACGAAATTTTTGTGTTAATTCTAGGGCAGGGGTAACTATTTAGTTTAAATAATTCTAGGAGGAATTGAGTTTTATGGATGGTATGGAAAAATGGTACTTGTTAAATATTCGGGTAAACATACGACTAAGAAATCTATGATTTGGGATGTGTGGGTTGCTATTTTTTTACTTTTCTGAGCTGGATTTCTTAGCCTTTCATAGGTGTGTATGATATTTTCTTGATAAAACATAGCAGTGACTACATCAGATGGTTTTGTAGTGCAGTGAGTTGTTACTAGTAGTAGTATTTTCGTGTTTTTTGCAAGCCATTCATACTATACCTTAAATGCATTCAGATATTTTCTTGATAAAACATAGCCGTGACTACATCCAATGGTTTTGTAGTGCAGTGAATTGTTACTAGTAGTAGTATTTTCGTGTTTTTTTTTTTGCAAGCCATTCATACTATACCTTAAATGCATTCAGATATTTCTTGATAAAACATAGCCGTGACTACATCAGATGGGTTTGTAGTGCAGTGAGTTGTTACTAGTAGTAGTATTTTCGTGTTTTTTTTGCAAGCAATTCATACTATACCTTAAATGCATTCAGATATTTCTTGATAAAACATAGCCGTGACTACATCCGATGGTTTTGTAGTGCAGTGAATTGTTACTAGTAGTAGTATTTTCGTGTTTTTTGCAAGCCATTCATACTATACCTTAAATACATTCAGATATTTCCTTGATAAAACATAGCCGTGACTACATCCGATGGTTTTGTAGTGCAGCGAATTGTTACTAGTAGTAGTATTTTCGTGTTTTTTGCAAGCCATTCATACTATACCTTAAATACATTCAGATATTTTCTTGATCAAACATAGCCGTGACTACATCAGATGGTTTTGTAGTGCAGTGAGTTGTTACTAGTAGTAGTATTTTCGTGTTTTTTGCAAGCCATTCATACTATACCTTAAATGCATTCAGATATTTTCTTGATCAACTGTGGTTTTTTCTTTACTTGATGGTCATTTGTTATATCTTTTAAAAGAGCTTTACAGGGTCTGAGAGACTCAGTTGCCTAATTCCGTGTGATTTTTCTTTACTTGATGGTCATTAAAAACGAAATTTTTGTGTTAAATAAGTAGTTTTTGTATCTTTTAAAAGAGCTTTAAGGGGTTTGAGAGACTCAGTTGCCTGATTCCGTGTGGTTTTTCTTTACTTGGTAGTCATTAAAAACGAAATTTTTGTGTTAAATAAGTAGTTCTTGTATCTTTTAAAAGAGCTTTACGGAGATTGAGAGACTCAGTTTTACCTTGTCACAGTTACATTTTCTTGATTTTTTCAAAGTTCATTTTGAATTTCTTTCGTTGAAATGCAAGAGTTGGAATATTTCAGTAGTGTTTGGTTGTGGTTTACCTTGTCACAGTTACATTTTCTTGATTTTTCAAAGTTCATTTTGAATTACTTTCGTTGAAATGCAAGAGTTGGAATATTTCAGTAGTGTTAGGTTGTGGTTTACCTTGTCACAGTTACATTTTCTTGATTTTTCAAAGTTCATTTTGAATTTCTTTCGTTGAAATGCAAAAGTTGGAATATTTCAGTAGTGTTTGGTTGTGGTTTACCTTGTCACAGTTACATTTTCTTGATTTTTCAAAGTTCATTTGAATTTCTTTCGTTGAAATGCAAGAGTTGGAATATTTCAGTAGTGTTTGGTTGTGGTTTACCATGTCAAAGTTACATTTTCTTGATTTTTCAAAGTTCATTTTGAATTTCTTTCATTGAAATGCAAGAGTTGGAATATTTCAGTAGTGTTTGGTTGTGGTTTACCTTGTCACAGTTACATTTTCTTGATTTTTCAAAGTTCATTTTGAATTTCTTTCGTTGAAATGCAAGAGTTGGAATATTTCAGTAGTGTATGGTTGTGGTTTACCTTGTCACAGTTACATTTTCTTGATTTTTCAAAGTTCATTTTGAATTTCCTTCGTTGAAGAGTTGGAATATTTCAGTAGTGTTTGGTTATGGTTTACCTTGTCACAGTTACATTTTCTTGATTTTTCAAAGTTCATTTTGAATTTCTTTCATTGAAATGCAAGAGTTGGAATATTTCAGTAGTGTTTGGTGGTGGTTTACCTTGTCACAGTTACATTTTCTTGATTTTTCAAAGTTCATTTTGAATTTCTTTCGTTGAAATGCAAGAGTTGGAATATTTCAGTAGTGTTTGGCTGTGGTTTACCTTGTCACAGTTACATTTTCTTGATTTTTCAAAGTTCATTTTGAATTTCTTTCGTTGAAATGCAAGAGTTGGAATATTTCAGTAGTGTTTGCTAGTGATTTGAATTTCTTTCATTGAGATGCAAGAGTTGGAATATTTCAGTAGTGTTTGGTGGTGGTTTACCTTGTCACAGTTACATTTTCTTGATTTTTCAAAGTTCATTTTGAATTTCTTTCGTTGAAATGCAAGAGTTGGAATATTTCAGTAGTGTTTGGTTGTGGTTTACCTTGTCACAGTTACATATTCTTGATTTTTCAAAGTTCATTTTGAATTTCTTTCGTTGAAATGCAAGAGTTGGAATATTTCAGTAGTGTTTGGTTGTGGCTTACCGTGTCACAGTTACATTTTCTTGATTTTTCAAAGTTCAATTTGAATTTCTTTCGTTGAAATGCAAGAGTTGGAATATTTCAGTAGTGTTTGGTTGTGGTTTACCTTGTCACAGTTACATTTTCTTGATTTTTCAAAGTTCATTTTGAATTTCTTTCGTTGAAATGCAAGAGTTGGAATATTTCAGTAGTGTTTGGTTGTGGTTTACCTTGTCACAGTTACATTTTCTTGATTTTTCAAGAGTTGGAATATTTCAGTAGTGTTTGGTTATGGTTTACCTTGTCACAGTTACATTTTCTTGATTTTTCAAAGTTCATTTTGAATTTCTTTCATTGAGATGCAAGAGTTGGAATATTTCAGTAGTGTTTGGTGGTGGTTTACCTTGTCACAGTTACATTTTCTTGATTTTTCAAAGTTCATTTTGAATTTCTTTCGTTGAAATGCAAGAGTCTTTTGTTGAAATGCAAGAGTTGGAATATTTCAGTAGTGTTTGCTTGTGATTTGAATTTCTTTCATTGAGATGCAAGAGTTGGAATATTTCAGTAGTGTTTGGTGGTGGTTTACCTTGTCACAGTTACATTTTCTTGATTTTTCAAAGTTCATTTTGAATTTCTTTCGTTGAAATGCAAGAGTTGGAATATTTCAGTAGTGTTTGGTTGTGGTTTACCTTGTCACAGTTACATATTCTTGATTTTTCAAAGTTCATTTTGAATTTCTTTCGTTGAAATGCAAGAGTTGGAATATTTCAGTAGTGTTTGGTTGTGGCTTACCGTGTCACAGTTACATTTTCTTGATTTTTCAAAGTTCAATTTGAATTTCTTTCGTTGAAATGCAAGAGTTGGAATATTTCAGTAGTGTTTGGTTGTGGTTTACCTTGTCACAGTTACATTTTCTTGATTTTTCAAAGTTCATTTTGAATTTCTTTCGTTGAAATGCAAGAGTTGGAATATTTCAGTAGTGTTTGGTTGTGGTTTACCTTGTCACAGTTACATTTTCTTGATTTTTCAAGAGTTGGAATATTTCAGTAGTGTTTGGTTATGGTTTACCTTGTCACAGTTACATTTTCTTGATTTTTCAAAGTTCATTTTGAATTTCTTTCATTGAAATGCAAGAGTTGGAATATTTCAGTAGTGTTTGGTGGTGGTTTACCTTGTCACAGTTACATTTTCTTGATTTTTCAAAGTTCATTTTGAATTTCTTTCGTTGAAATGCAAGAGTTGGAATATTTCAGTAGTGTTTGGTTATGGTTTACCTTGTCACAGTTACATTTTCTTTATTTTTTAAAGTTCATTTTGAATTTCTTTCGTTGAAATGCAAGAGTTGGAATATTTCAGTAGTGTTTGGTTGTGGTTTACCTTGTCACAGTTACATATTCTTGGTTTTTCAAAGTTCATTTTGAATTTCTTTCGTTGAAATGCAAGAGTTGGAATATTTCAGTAGTGTTTGGTTGTGGCTTACCTTGTCACAGTTACATTTTCTTGATTTTTCAAAGTTCAATTTGAATTTCTTTCGTTGAAATGCAAGAGTTGGAATATTTCAGTAGTGTTTGGTCGTGGTTTACCTTGTCACAGTTACATTTTCTTGATTTTTCAAAGTTCATTTTGAATTTCTTTCGTTGAAATGCAAGAGTTGGAATATTTCAGTAGTGTTTGGTTGTGGTTTACCTTGTCACAGTTACATTTTCTTGATTTTTCAAAGTTCATTTTGAATTTCTTTCGTTGAAATGCAAGAGTTGGAATATTTCATTAGTGTTTGGTTGTGGTTTACCTTGTCACAGTTACATTTTCTTGATTTTTATGGCTTGTTAGCTCAGTTGGTTAGAGCGTCGTGCTAATAACGCGAAGGTCGAGGTTCGACCCCCTCACGAACCATAGTTTTGACCTTCGTATGGTAACTCCATAAGTTATTTTAGGGATATTTTTTATATCGAGTTAACAAATTTTTATAGGAATCAATACACGCACAGACACGACACACAAACAGAATCATAGTGAGAGAGATATCCAAAAAGCTGGGTTGATCTAGGTTCACTTAGAGTGGCGCGCCACTCTAAGTGAACCTAGATCAACCCAACTTTTTGGATATCTCTCTCACTATGATTCTGTTTGTGTGTCGTGTCTGTGCGTGTATTGATTCCTATAAAAATTTGTTAACTCGATATAAAAAATATCCCTAAAATAACTTATGGAGTTACCATACGAAGGTCAAAACTATGGTTCGTGAGGGGGTCGAACCCTCGACCTTCGCGTTATTAGCACGACGCTCTAACCAACTGAGCTAACAAGCCATAAAAATCAAGAAAATGTAACTGTGACAAGGTAAACCACAACCAAACACTAATGAAATATTCCAACTCTTGCATTTCAACGAAAGAAATTCAAAATGAACTTTGAAAAATCAAGAAAATGTAACTGTGACAAGGTAAACCACAACCAAACACTACTGAAATATTCCAACTCTTGCATTTCAACGAAAGAAATTCAAAATGAACGTTGAAAAATCAAGAAAATGTAACTGTGACAAGGTAAACCACGACCAAACACTACTGAAATATTCCAACTCTTGCATTTCAACGAAAGAAATTCAAATTGAACTTTGAAAAATCAAGAAAATGTAACTGTGACAAGGTAAGCCACAACCAAACACTACTGAAATATTCCAACTCTTGCATTTCAACGAAAGAAATTCAAAATGAACTTTGAAAAATCAAGAAATGTAACTGTGACAAGGTAAACCACAATCAAACACTACTGAAATATTCCAACTCTTGCATTTCAACGAAAGAAATTCAAAATGAACTTTGAAAAATCAAGAAAATGTAACTGTGACAAGGTAAACCACAACCAAACACTACTGAAATATTCCAACTCTTGCATTTCAACGAAAGAAATTCAAAATGAACTTTGAAAAATCAAGAAAATGTAACTGTGACAAGGTAAACCACCACCAAACACTACTGAAATATTCCAACTCTTGCATTTCAATGAAAGAAATTCAAAATGAACTTTGAAAAATCAAGAAAATGTAACTGTGACAAGGTAAACCATAACCAAACACTACTGAAATATTCCAACTCTTGAAAAATCAAGAAAATGTAACTGTGACAAGGTAAACCACAACCAAACACTACTGAAATATTCCAACTCTTGCATTTCAACGAAAGAAATTCAAAATGAACTTTGAAAAATCAAGAAAATGTAACTGTGACAAGGTAAACCACAACCAAACACTACTGAAATATTCCAACTCTTGCATTTCAACGAAAGAAATTCAAATTGAACTTTGAAAAATCAAGAAAATGTAACTGTGACACGGTAAGCCACAACCAAACACTACTGAAATATTCCAACTCTTGCATTTCAACGAAAGAAATTCAAAATGAACTTTGAAAAATCAAGAATATGTAACTGTGACAAGGTAAACCACAACCAAACACTACTGAAATATTCCAACTCTTGCATTTCAACGAAAGAAATTCAAAATGAACTTTGAAAAATCAAGAAAATGTAACTGTGACAAGGTAAACCACCACCAAACACTACTGAAATATTCCAACTCTTGCATCTCAATGAAAGAAATTCAAATCACAAGCAAACACTACTGAAATATTCCAACTCTTGCATTTCAACAAAGACTCTTGCATTTCAACGAAAGAAATTCAAAATGAACTTTGAAAAATCAAGAAAATGTAACTGTGACAAGGTAAACCACCACCAAACACTACTGAAATATTCCAACTCTTGCATCTCAATGAAAGAAATTCAAAATGAACTTTGAAAAATCAAGAAAATGTAACTGTGACAAGGTAAACCATAACCAAACACTACTGAAATATTCCAACTCTTGAAAAATCAAGAAAATGTAACTGTGACAAGGTAAACCACAACCAAACACTACTGAAATATTCCAACTCTTGCATTTCAACGAAAGAAATTCAAAATGAACTTTGAAAAATCAAGAAAATGTAACTGTGACAAGGTAAACCACAACCAAACACTACTGAAATATTCCAACTCTTGCATTTCAACGAAAGAAATTCAAATTGAACTTTGAAAAATCAAGAAAATGTAACTGTGACACGGTAAGCCACAACCAAACACTACTGAAATATTCCAACTCTTGCATTTCAACGAAAGAAATTCAAAATGAACTTTGAAAAATCAAGAATATGTAACTGTGACAAGGTAAACCACAACCAAACACTACTGAAATATTCCAACTCTTGCATTTCAACGAAAGAAATTCAAAATGAACTTTGAAAAATCAAGAAAATGTAACTGTGACAAGGTAAACCACCACCAAACACTACTGAAATATTCCAACTCTTGCATCTCAATGAAAGAAATTCAAATCACTAGCAAACACTACTGAAATATTCCAACTCTTGCATTTCAACGAAAGAAATTCAAAATGAACTTTGAAAAATCAAGAAAATGTAACTGTGACAAGGTAAACCACAACCAAACACTACTGAAATATTCCAACTCTTGCATTTCAACGAAAGAAATTCAAAATGAACTTTGAAAAATCAAGAAAATGTAACTGTGACAAGGTAAACCACCACCAAACACTACTGAAATATTCCAACTCTTGCATTTCAATGAAAGAAATTCAAAATGAACTTTGAAAAATCAAGAAAATGTAACTGTGACAAGGTAAACCATAACCAAACACTACTGAAATATTCCAACTCTTCAACGAAGGAAATTCAAAATGAACTTTGAAAAATCAAGAAAATGTAACTGTGACAAGGTAAACCACAACCATACACTACTGAAATATTCCAACTCTTGCATTTCAACGAAAGAAATTCAAAATGAACTTTGAAAAATCAAGAAAATGTAACTGTGACAAGGTAAACCACAACCAAACACTACTGAAATATTCCAACTCTTGCATTTCAATGAAAGAAATTCAAAATGAACTTTGAAAAATCAAGAAAATGTAACTTTGACATGGTAAACCACAACCAAACACTACTGAAATATTCCAACTCTTGCATTTCAACGAAAGAAATTCAAATGAACTTTGAAAAATCAAGAAAATGTAACTGTGACAAGGTAAACCACAACCAAACACTACTGAAATATTCCAACTTTTGCATTTCAACGAAAGAAATTCAAAATGAACTTTGAAAAATCAAGAAAATGTAACTGTGACAAGGTAAACCACAACCTAACACTACTGAAATATTCCAACTCTTGCATTTCAACGAAAGTAATTCAAAATGAACTTTGAAAAATCAAGAAAATGTAACTGTGACAAGGTAAACCACAACCAAACACTACTGAAATATTCCAACTCTTGCATTTCAACGAAAGAAATTCAAAATGAACTTTGAAAAAATCAAGAAAATGTAACTGTGACAAGGTAAAACTGAGTCTCTCAATCTCCGTAAAGCTCTTTTAAAAGATACAAGAACTACTTATTTAACACAAAAATTTCGTTTTTAATGACTACCAAGTAAAGAAAAACCACACGGAATCAGGCAACTGAGTCTCTCAAACCCCTTAAAGCTCTTTTAAAAGATACAAAAACTACTTATTTAACACAAAAATTTCGTTTTTAATGACCATCAAGTAAAGAAAAATCACACGGAATTAGGCAACTGAGTCTCTCAGACCCTGTAAAGCTCTTTTAAAAGATATAACAAATGACCATCAAGTAAAGAAAAAACCACAGTTGATCAAGAAAATATCTGAATGCATTTAAGGTATAGTATGAATGGCTTGCAAAAAAACACGAAAATACTACTACTAGTAACAACTCACTGCACTACAAAACCATCTGATGTAGTCACGGCTATGTTTGATCAAGAAAATATCTGAATGTATTTAAGGTATAGTATGAATGGCTTGCAAAAAACACGAAAATACTACTACTAGTAACAATTCGCTGCACTACAAAACCATCGGATGTAGTCACGGCTATGTTTTATCAAGGAAATATCTGAATGTATTTAAGGTATAGTATGAATGGCTTGCAAAAAACACGAAAATACTACTACTAGTAACAATTCACTGCACTACAAAACCATCGGATGTAGTCACGGCTATGTTTTATCAAGAAAATATCTGAATGCATTTAAGGTATAGTATGAATTGCTTGCAAAAAAAAACACGAAAATACTACTACTAGTAACAACTCACTGCACTACAAAACCATCTGATGTAGTCACGGCTATGTTTTATCAAGAAAATATCTGAATGCATTTAAGGTATAGTATGAATGGCTTGCAAAAAAAAAACACGAAAATACTACTACTAGTAACAATTCACTGCACTACAAAACCATTGGATGTAGTCACGGCTATGTTTTAT
Organism: Artemia sinica; assembly: GCA_027921565.1. Classification (NCBI taxonomy): domain Eukaryota; kingdom Metazoa; phylum Arthropoda; class Branchiopoda; order Anostraca; family Artemiidae; genus Artemia; species Artemia sinica. The sequence goes on from CM051275.1 coordinate 10,881,794, forward strand.
CAAGAAAATATCTGAATGCATTTAAGGTATAGTATGAATGGCTTGCAAAAAACACGAAAATACTACTACTAGTAACAACTCACTGCACTACAAAACCATCTGATGTAGTCACTGCTATGTTTTATCAAGAAAATATCATACACACCTATGAAAGGCTAAGAAATCCAGCTCAGAAAAGTAAAAAAATAGCAACCCACACATCCCAAATCATAGATTTCTTAGTCGTATGTTTACCCGAATATTTAACAAGTACCATTTTTCCATACCATCCATAAAACTCAATTCCTCCTAGAATTATTTAAACTAAATAGTTACCCCTGCCCTAGAATTAACACAAAAATTTCGTTTTTAATGACTACCAAGTAAAGAAAAAATCACACGGAATTAGGCAACTGAGTCTCTCAATCCCCGTAAAGCTCTTTTAAAAGATACAAAAACTACTTATTTAACACAAAAATTTCGTTTTTAATGACCACCAAGTAAAGAAAAATCACACGGAATTAGGCAGTTGAGTCTCTCAATCCCCGTAAAGCTCTTTTAAAAGATACAAAAACTACTTATTTAACACAAAAAATTTCGTTTTTAATGACCATCAAGTAAGGAAAAATCACACGGAATTAGGCAACTGAGGCTCTCAATCCCCGTAAAGCTCTTTTAAAAGATACAAAAACTACTTATTTAACACAAAAATTTCGTTTTTAATGACCATCAAGTAAAGAAAAAACCCATGGAATTAGGCAACTGAGTCTCTCAAACCCTGTAAAGCTCTTTTAAAAGATACAAAAACTACTTATTTAACACAAAAATTTCGTTTTTAATGACCACCAAGTAAAGAAAAATCACACGGAATTAGGCAACTGAGTCTCTCAATCCCCGTAAAGCTCTTTTAAAAGATACAAAAACTACTTATTTAACACAAAAATTTCGTTTTTAATGACCATCAAGTAAAGAAAAATCACACGGAATTAGGCAACTGAGTCTCTCAATCTCCGTAAAGTCTTTTAAAAGATACAAAAACTACTTATTTAACAAAAAAATTTCGTTTTTAATGACCATCAAGTAAAGAAAAATCACACGGAATTAGCCAACTGAGTCTCTCAATTCCCCGTAAAGCTCTTTTAAAAGATACAAAAACTACTTATTTAACATAAAAATTTCGTTTTTAATGACCATCAAGTAAAGAAAAATCACACGGAATTAGGCAACTGAGTCTCTCAATCCCCGTAAAGCTCTTTTAAAAGATACAAAAAACTACTTATTTAACACAAAAATTTCGTTTTTAATGACCATCAAGTAAAGAAAAATCACACGGAATTAGGCAACTGAGTCTCTCAATCCCCGTAAAGCTCTTTTAAAAGATACAAAAACTACTTATTTAACACAAAAATTTCGTTTTTAATGACCATCAAGTAAAGAAAAATCACACGGAATTAGGCAACTGAGTCTCTCAATCCCCGTAAAGCTCTTTTAAAAGATACAAAAACTACTTATTTAACACAAAAATTTCGTTTTTAATGACCATCAAGTAAAGAAAAATCACACGGAATTAGGCAATTGAGTCTCTCAATCCCCGTAAAGTTCTTTTAAAAGATACAAAAACTACTTATTTAACACAAAGAACCCCCATGTAACTGAACCCCTGTATAACTGAAACCCTGTACAACTGAACCTCCGTGCTAAATTTCATTACGTTTAATATCTAGCCACCAAATGCTCCAAGTCTCAGAAGAAAAAGGGATTTTGAAAACAGGGAGCCCGATTTACGAAAAAAGGGTACCCCCCGTGCAACTGAACCCCCCTTGTAACTGAACCCGTGTATAATCGAAACCCCCCATGCAACTGTATCCCCTTTAACTGAACTCTCAAGCAACTCAATCCTCCATGCAAGCCCATCTCCCTCAAAATTTTCCAATCACTAATTACTCCTTTTTTGTCACGACATCTCCTCCAATTCGCAAATTCCATTACCCTTTTTTTCGCAAAAGCTTAATCAAACATCTCCGATTGTAAAAGCATTAAAAAATTTTCCAATTACTAATTACCCTTTTTTTTTATTCAAATCCTGATCACCAATCAAGTCATACACGTTCCTCTTGGCAAAGAGTGTGATGACCTGTAGATAGGACTACCAGAAAAAACCTGTTTGGTACGGGGGCGTACGCAAAGTATAAGGTTCTACCAGAAAAACCTGTTTGGTACAGGGGCCTGCGCAAATCCAGACGAGCAACTCTACTGTTTTACTAATTTTTGACTCAGTTTTCGACTAATTTTACTGATTTTTACCTAGGTTTTACTAATTTTCGACTTATTTTCGACTCGGTCAAAAATTTCGGGGGGGGGGGTTCAAACCGGGTAACCCCCGCTGGATACGGCCTTGTTATATGTGTCCTTTTTTCTCTCTAGATTTAAGTTTCCTAGTTACAAATGTAATACTGTTAAATTGGAGGGGGATGATGTTTTCAATTTAATGAAATTTAAATTTAATGCAGCTATGTGACTGTAATTTAAATTTGAATTAATTTGATTGTTGATGAATAACTGACTTTCTGCCTTTTTCTTAATCAGCGAATTTTCAAACAGTTAGTGGTAACAAACTTTAAGTAAATAACAACTCAGCCCAGTAGCAGCCGAACTCTGAAAAAACAGAATTTTGATAAGAATAGATACATCATAAGAATTGGCTTTTTATGCTAATTCAATCTACGGGCTAACAAAAGCTATAACCCATCAAAAGCTACGAGGCTGAGAGAATTTGCCTCTTTTCGAAAAAATGTGAAATACTCCCAAATTCAAGCGATCCTAGTGAAAATCATACCGTCCGATTCAGCATATAAGAAAAACCTATTGTATAGGTTTCAAGCTATTATCTACAAAAATGTGGAATCTTGTATTTTTGCCAGAAAAAAGATCAGGGATGCGTTTTTATTTATTTTTTCCCCGGGGGTGATCGTATCGATCCAATGGTCCTAGAAGATCGGGAGAGCGCCCATTTGAAGGGAACTTGAAAGTTCTAGTGTCCTTTTAAAGGAGCCAAAAAGATTGGAGGGCAACTAGCCTTCCTCCCGCACACCCGTTTTTACCCGGAAGATTTCCAATCAAAATTTTGGGATAGCTATTAGATTCAGTATAGTTGAAAGGTACAATATCTATTTCTTTTGGGGTGACATGACCCCCCGCCCCCATAAGCTGTAAGTTGTGCAATTTGACCATTGTTTACATATAGTATTTTTTTTCGGAAAATATATGGAAATCTTTTGGGAGGCATTTTCTGCCTGGGGGATTTCCCATGCAGAGAATTTTCGATGTGAAGTAAAATTTCCTGGGGAAATTTTACACGTGGATGAGGGGTTTCCTGGCTTGAGTTGAAAAGCAGTCAGAATTACATAAAAAAACACATTTTTTTTCCCACAGAAAGTGAGGAGCAGCACTAAAATTTAAAATGGACTGAAATTATTCCGTATCTGAAGAGGGCTCCCCCTTCTTCAACAATCGCTCTTTACGCTAAAACTTGACTTTTAGTCACAATTACTTAAGGAATACTGTTCAAACACAAGGGTGGTTGAATTTGAATGAGAAGCATTTTTTAAAAACTTTAATACTTTAGCGTAAAGAGCGAGATTCGAGAAAGGGGCAGCCCCCTCTTATGCGGGATATCTTCTGTTCGTTTTAAATTTTAATGTTGGTCCTTACTTTTTGCTGAAAGAACACTTTTTTTTAATTTAATCTCAGATAGGAATCATGTTTCAGAGCAAAATTCGGTGACGAGTGAAGATGGTTGCCCCAATTTTGTGAACCATCTTCTCTTTCTCTTTTTTTTTGTATTTTCTTAAACTATATTTTCTTCTGATTTTGATTTAGTTTTATTCATTTTGATTAAAATGTGTAAACCATTATCTTAAAAATATTATACGGAAAAATAGGCCAGTGGTGATTCTACGCCATGGCATGGGGGTACAACTGCCCCCTCTCATTTTTCTTACATCTGATATTAAAAAAAGGTACCTAGGCTAGGTTGCGTATTTAATATAGCAATGTTTTACCCCCCCCCCCCTAATGGGCAAATATATAGCCCAAATTTATTTCTGAACTATTATATTTTCATTCTTTTTTGTTTTATTTCATTAGCATTAACAAAACTTCACTTATCGCGTGTTTACTGGATTCTTAACAACTACCGAAAATTTCCGTATAAAAAAGACAAAAAAGTCACCCTCTAAGAAAATCAGCAATTTTTTTTTAAATAAACTCTAATAACTACATTTGCTATGCATGGTATACTAACGGTAACTGGTAATACAAATAAGAAAATCAAGAAAACAACAGCAAGGAATTTCTGATTTTCTTAATATTCTCAAGCTGAAATTTATCCTTTTTGTTGTGTTTTTTTTGTTATCTGGTTTTCGTATGAGAACAAAGAAAAAAACCGAAAAATAGTGAAACAAAAAAAAGGATCTGCACAAATCTCAACAAGAATATACGAAGGAGAAAGGTGAACTCCCAGTGAAAAAATTATTGTTATCGGTTGGCAGACAGTTTATCTAATACGGCACTTCCTTATGGGAATATTTGTTTCGAGTCATCACATTCCGACGCACTGACGGGGAGTGATAGATTACGATCGCAGTTCGAGGTATCACTGTATTTGTATATGCACAAATATCAATATCACTGCATAAATAAACCACAAAGGATCTGACTCATTCCTTGACAAGAACCTAAACAAACTATTCTATTCCCGAGAATAAAATTGGCTTCGATTTATTTAATCAAGCTTAATGACACGCAAATCAACAATCTCTTTATAATCATTTGATCACCCAACTCCAGATGTGAAAAGATCACTGACCCAAAAAGTTGAATGTTTTACCTCCGTTGTTTTTCAGTAAACGGGATTGGCCTGATTTATATTAATATCACCCTCGGCAAACGAAAAACTAAATTATGCACGACTACAGCACTAAATTTTTTTAGCTAATTTTGCAATAATTTTGCTAATTTTTAGCTAATTTTGCTAACATTTTTAGCTAAATTGCACTTTAAATTTACCCTTGACAAACAAAAATCTAAATTATGCACGACTATAGCACTAAAAAAAATTTAGCTAATTTTTCCAAGGGGCATGGACCCGAAGGATGTTTTCCTTGTTTGAACTTGAGCTATTCACAGGCTACTGGTTGACTTGGTCCTTTCATTGTTTTGAAACAGAACATAACCCTCAGAACCCCCAGAACCCCCCGAAAAAACAAAGAACCTTCAGAAAAACTAGATAACTTTCGTTCAAAAATGTGCATTTTGAATTTTCGGGTGTCTCCCCAGAGAGACAATTTCGTTTCTTTCTTTCTTTTTTGTACTACTAACAAATTCTGTTTTCTCTGTTTTTAGCTGGTCACAAGTCCCCTTTTTAAATAATTAATTAAAAAAACTTTTTCCACAAAATAATTTTTTCAAAGATAAGTAAAGAACTCCAATAAACAAAAAATGAGCAAAAATACAATCAAATAATCTACCAAGCGTGAAACTACCACAAATCAGCATCGATAAATAAATGAAACCCAAAACGAACTGAAATTACAATAAATAACCGAGTCAAACTCAAAACGAGCAGAAATTAACATAAGTTGGGTCCAAAATCCCTATGCCTTCCCAAGGCCAGAACATAATTTGCGCTTTACTGAAAAAAATATAAATGTTTTGACTTTTATAACTTTAATAAATCAAATAATATTAACATTTTGGTTACTAAATATCAGTAAATGTATATTAAACTGACAATGCACATTCATTTGTATTTTCTCAGTAAAGTGAAAATTTTGTTCTGGCCTTGGAAAGGCATAGGGGTTTTGCGCCCAACTTATGTTAATTTCTGCTTGTTTTGAGTTTGACTCGGTTATTTATTGTAATTTCTGTTCGTTTTGATTTATTTATCTATGCTGATTTGTGAGTAGTTTCGCGCTTGGTAGATTATTTGATTTTATTTTTGCTCATTTTTGTTTAATGGAGTTCTTTACTTTTCTTTGAAAAAATTATTTTGTGGAAAAAGTTTTTTTAATTAATTTCTGTTCGTTTTATACTCACATAGTCTTTTCAGGGAAAACAAAAATAATACTTTAAATCTTTTCGTTTTTTTAAGACTTTATAGTTTGGCCTGCTATTTGTATGCTGGAGAAAAATTTTCAGCAAATTTTAACAACATACACCCTTTTAAAAATTTGGACACAAATAGTACTGTTCAAATTCGTTTCCTACCTTCTCTATTTAACCTGAAATGGAAAACTTGATACCATTCGCAAAAAATCTGTTTACTTTCTTTGATAGCTAGGACACACTTACGCTATTTTGATTTGGTTGAATATCAAGAGCAGAAGTAGCCCTGAAAGTTTGAATATAATACCCTTAGTCGTTCTTGGGATACTGCTGAGATGCCTTATTGAGAATTAGCATTTACATAGTGCACTTTGATTTAATCTTAAGGCAACATTTAGTTTTTAAACATAATGGGCAAATGGGAGGGTGGGCGTGGGAGGGTGGGAGTGGGAGGGGGATTAGTTGCCCTCCAGTCACTTTCGACTATCAACAAGGGCATTAGTCTTTCTATTTTCAATCGAATGAGCCCTTTTCGAACTTCCCACGACAACTCCTTCGATACGAAGTGCCCTAGTCTAAACAACAAAAACAACCAAAAATAATATATTATACCCACATCGATATTTACTTTAAAAATGTCAAGCCTTCCAATCACTTTCGACTATTAAAAAGGGCACTAGACCTTTCGATCTCTAATCGAATGAACTCTTTTTGAAACAACAACGCTTTCTATAAACACCTTATATGCCCCCTTAGCATAAATTACAACCCTTACCCTAAGGTCTGTTAGGGTGTTGGTCATCCTCTAAGACCGAATTTCCAGAACTTTCAACTACGTTAAACAAAATGGCTATCTGAAAATTTGATTAGATGTGTTTGGGGAAATGGTGGGAGTGAGAGGGGCGGTAGTTGTTCTCCAATCACTTTCAACTATTAAAAATGGCCCTAACCCTTTCACTTTCCAATCAAATGAGCCCGTTTGAAGTTTATACGACAAAATTTTCAATAAAAATCGTATATGCCCCCAGGCATAACTTACAACCCTTGCCCTGAGTGCTGGGGGGAGATGTAATTCTCAAAAACCTAATTTCCAAAACTTTCTACTACGTTGAACAAAATGGCTATCTGAAAATTTTGATTGGATGTGTTTGGAGGAAGGGTGGACGTGAGAGAGGGGTTAGTTACCCTCCAATCACTTTTGACTATTATAAAGGGCACTAGCCCTCTCAATCTCCAATTGAATATGCCCTTTTTGAAGTTTAACGACAACTCTATCTATGAAATCTTACATGCCCCCAGGGTAGAATTTACAACCTTTGCCCTTGGGGCTCTGGGAGGTTTGTCATCCTTAAATACATAATTTCCAGAACTTTCATCTGCGTTGAACAAAATGGCTATCTCTAAACTTTGATTGAATGTTTTTGGGGAAATGGTGGGTGTAAGAGGGGGGTTAATTATTCTCCACTCACTTTCGACTATTAAAAAGGGGAATTTCAATTTCCAATCAAATGAGCCCTTTTTGAAATTTCTAAAAGAACTTTCTTTACAAACTTTACATGCCCCCAGGGCATAACTTATAACCCTTGCACCGAGGGCTCTGAGGGGGGTTATCATCATAAAAGACCTAGTTTCAAAAACTTTCAACTACGTTGAACAAAATGGATATGTCAAAATTTTGATTGGATGTGTTTGGGAAAATGGTGGGCTTGAGAGGGGCGTTAGTCACTCTGCAGTCACTTTCAACTATTAAAATAGGCACTAGCCCTTTCAATTGCCAATTGAATGAGCCCTTTTGAAGTTTCTAAGCTTTCAATAAAAAACTTATAGGCCCCCAGGGCATAACTTACAACCCTTGCCCTGAGGGCTGTTGGGGGAGAGGGGTTGTCATCCTTAAAGACCTAATTTCCAAACTTTTAGCTATCTAAAAATTTTGACTGGATGTGTTGGGGAAAAGGTGGGCGTGAGAGGGGGAGTTAGTTGCCTTCAAATCACTTTCGACTATTAAAAAGGGTATTAGCCCTTTGAATTTCAAATCGAATGAGCCCTTTTTCAAGTTTCTACGACAAATATTTCAATAAAAACCTTATAAGTCCCCAGGGCATAATTCATAACCCTTGCCCTGAAGACTGTGGGGGGAGGGTCCTTCTCACAGGTATAATTTCCTGAACTTTGAATGTCCTGGCACAAATTGGCTATCTCAAAATTTTTATTAGATGTGTTTGGGGAAATGGTGGGCGTGGAAGAGGTGTTAGTTGCCTTCCAATCACTTTCGACTATTAAAAAGGGCACTAGTCATTTCAATTTTCAATCGAATGAGCTTGTTTTTGAAGTTTTTATGACAACGCGTTCTATAAAAACCTTATATGCCCCCAGGGCATAACTTACAACCCTTGCCCCAAGGGTTGTGGGGGATTTTCCTCCTCGAAAACACATTTTCTATGTAGAAATCAACTACGCTGAAAAAAATGGCTGTCTCAAAATTTTGATTGGATGTGTTTGGGGGAATGATGAGCGTGGGGGGCTAGTAAATCCTCCAGTCACTTTTGACAATTAAAAAGAGCACTAGCACTTTGAATTTCCAATCGAATGAGCCTTTTTTGAAGTTTCTACGACAATGCCTTCTATAAAAACTTACATGCCCCCAGGGCATAACTTAAACCCTTGCCTGAAGGCTCTGGGGGAGTGTCCTCCTCAAAAACAAATAATAAAAAATAATACATTGTGCCAACATCGTTCTTCACTTAGGCAGCGCGATCGCGCTGCCTATGATAAATCATCCAATACCCTACATCTTTCGACACATAAGGATCTTACTTCTCAGGTCATTTTTTTTTACGAATTAAATAAAAAAACAAGTTTTTTTTAACTGAAAGTAAGGAACGACGTTAAAACTTAAAACGAACAGAAATTATTCCGTATATGAAAGGGGCTGTCCCCTCCTCAACGTCTCGCTCTTTACGCTAAAGTTTTTTATTTAAAAAAAAAAAAAATAGAGTTGTGAGAAAGTCAAACTTGTAGGATGTTTAGCAGCAGAAAAGTCCACATGTTGCCTTAGGAAATGTAAAATGATTGTTAAAATCGTTTTTGGTCAGTAGTCTTTCATCAGCCATCATGTCGATAATTTCTAGCATACATATCATTATCTTAATTATAAGATCATAAAATTATCATATAATTATCATATAATTATCTAAGAACCTCAGGCAAGCTCAGTTTTCAGTTAAGCCCTAGTTTTTCAGAATTCAACAAGTATAAGCAAATATCAGTTTATTGAAGGTATATTTGTAGACATATGTTGTATGTAAATTTTCATTTTAATTAATTTTCCTTCGTTTTTAGGTTATATATATATATATATATATATATATATATATATATATATATATATATATATATACATATATATATATATATATATATATATATATCATATATATATATATATATATATATATATATATATATATATATATATATATACTTACTTAAATTTTTTTACTTAAGTCCCATCCGTCCTTGAAGGTCGTCTTGGGGCCTCTTTCTTCGTAACGGCGTGGATGTGCCTTCTGTATGCTTCACGGTCTTTTGCTAGGCGAAGAAGGTCCGAGAGGCGGTGAGGTGCAAAGTTTTCCTTCCACCTTTTTGGGGGACGACCACGAGGACGAGAACCGTGAATTTGGCCTTCGAAGGTGATTTTTGGGAGACGGGACCGACTCATCGGTTGTACGTGACCGAGCCATCGAAGTTGCTGGAGCTGGATCTTCATGAGAATTGTTTGTTGTACTTTAAGGCGCTCGAGAAGTTCGAAATTTGAGATTCTATCAAGGTAAGTGATCCCGCCGATGCGACGGAGGCACTTAGTTTCAAATGCTGCAAGTCGACGGTTGTCATTTACCTTCAGTGTCCATGTTTCACATGAGTAGATTGCGATGGGGATGATCAGGGTATCAAAAAGTCGTGTCTTAAGCCGCAGAGACAAATCCTTGCTTCGCCATATGGGCATAAGGGCCTTGAAACTGGAACTCGCGAGGGCGAGACGTCTTTTGATGTCTTTTGATGGACTGTTGTCGCTGGTGATCAGACTACCGAGGTAAGGGAACTCGTCAACCCACTGGATACTCTCTCCATTAATTTTCAGGTCTGGCTTAACTGTATCCTGTGGCTTTCGTGAGCAGCACATAGCCTTTGTTTTTGATACATTTATGATCATTCCAAAAGAACTAGTGGCTTCGAAGACGTCGTTAAGAACGGCTTGTAGATCCTCGGGTGTTTCAGCCATTTCGTTGATATCGTCGGCGTAGGCTAGCTTATCTATCTGAACACCCCCTATATGTGCGCCACAAGTTGTCTCTACCAGGGATAAGACTGCTGTGAGGAAAAGGTTGAACAGCTCTGGAGACAAAAGGCATCCTTGAAGGACACCTGCGGAAGTCTGGAAACTGTCAGTGAGACCTTCACTAGTCATCACACGACTCCCAAATTTTGAGTACATATCCTTGATAAGATCTACTAGGTTTCGTGGGATTCCGTAATGGAGAAGGATATGCCATAGGCCATTTCTCCAAATAAGGTCAAATGCTTGCCTAAAGTCGATGAAGAGCTGATACAGGTCGCGACCGAATTCCAGATATTTCTCTAAAATTTGGCGAACAGTGAAAATTTGATCAACGGTCGATCTCCCAGGGCGAAAACCGGCTTGGTATTCTTGGATGACTAAGGATGACACGGCTCTGATCCGTTGGAGTATAATTTGGGTGAAGATCTTGGCAGTTTGACTTGTTAGGCTAATAGGACGGTAATTATCACATACTGCCTTTGACCCCTTCTTGTGTAGTGGAACAATTGTGGCTTCGCACCAAGAAGTTGGGAAATGACTCTTTTGCCAGGCACCGGATACAATCTTGTGGAAAAGATCTATAAGTGGTTCACACCGGACTTTCAGCAGTTCTGCCTGTATCCCGTCCGGGCCAGGGGCCTTGTTAGTCTTCAGCGCTTGGATGGCATCTTCGACCTCAGAACGGAGAGGAGGTGGGCTGGGACCTGAGACAGTAACGGGCAAGAGGTCCAGGACAGCAGAGTTTGGAAAGATATCAGGATTAAGCTTTTCTTTGAAATGCTCCATCCATCTCGATCGGATACCTTCTGTGCTTTGTATCTGAGAGCCATTTTTATCTAGCAGTGTACAAGAACTGAGGCTTTTCTTGCTTGTTAGCTCACGAACTCTCTTATACATGAAGTATGAATCGCCTCTCTTAAAATCAGCCTCACACTG
>CM051275.1:10898149-10988149 GCA_027921565.1 Artemia sinica
GTGTTGCTGAAAACAACAATAAACCGACAAAAACAACAATAAAAACGGTTGAAAACTAATTCACTGTGTTGTGGTCACTAAATTTCTTGATGAAAAATTTCTTGATGACCACATTCGTCAACATAACAAAAAATAGGGAAACTTATTTGACAAAGATATGAAATTGTGGGGTAAATCATCAAAATCTTAAAACACTGTCTTGGGGCCTAATCTTGACAACCACTCATTTATTTTGTGCCTGATAGAGATGGCAAGGAAAATAGCCAAAAAAATATCTCAAATCCGTACAAATTATTCATAGTAACTTTTACCTCCCTTGTTCATGTTTATCTGAAAAACTCTCAAAAAGCGTGAAACCTAATTTGAAATACAATTTTTTAGTCTTCAGTCAACTACCCCCCCCCAACTCTCCTGGCCCGCTCAAACACATCCGAGAACCAGTTTAACATTACCCTTTATTAAATAGTTTTGATTAAAGACTATATTACAAGTTTTAGATTATAAAGCAGAGGTTATCCAAAAAACTAGGCCAATAATTAAAAATGAAATAAACTATGAATTAAAAATAAGAAATAAAAGCTTATTTTTCTTTGTTTTTAAGCGTTGAAACTACGCTTTGTTTTTCAACCCTTTTAAAGGTTTTAAATTCCTCATATGCAAGGCTGTACCCAGTATATTTTTGGAGGGGGTTTCACTAAAAAAAATGCGGGGGAGGGGGGGGGGTTACACAAAAAAAACTAAAAAAACGCATACAAAATTTTTTTATATCTTATATGTAAACATAAATATCTGTTTCTTATATATATCAGTTTGTATCAAAATTTGATATCGGGGGGGGGGGGGGTTCAAACCCCCCTAATCACCCCTCTGGGTACGGCCTTGCTCAGATGGGATGCAGTATTTCAAGTGATCTGTTTATATCTAACATCGGTAAACATCGTTTATCAAGCACTTTGTTGGCTTCTCTTGGTGGCTGTTGTAAAAGACACCCTAGACGGTAAATCATTTTGATCAAAAGCTTCCGTCAATGAATCGATTAAAGTATGATTGACCGTCTAGGAACCGATTGAGTCATTCAAACTTTCTATCAATCACCGTCAACGCTTGACTCAAGTGTCAAACAGGTTCCTAGATGGTCAATCATGCTTTAATCAATTGATTGACTTGTGCTTTTGATCAAAATGATTGACCGTCTAGGGTGTCTGGAAATTTATTTTATAGGGATTTTTAAAAGAAATATGTCAGTCAATTAGTAGCTGTAAAGATAATAATAATAATTATCTTTGCTATCATATTTATAGGTAGTGCATAGCGTTGCCTAAGTAAAAAGCGATGAGGACACAGTGTATTATTTATTCATTTATTTTGGTTTTTTGATTTTTTCGGTTTTAGACCAGAGAACTCCGTATAGAAGGAGTTATCGTAGAAACTTCAAAAGGGGCTCTTTCGATTGGAAATTGAGAGGGCTATTGCCCTTTTTAATAGTCGAAAATGATTGGAGGGCAGCCCCCCACGCCAATTATTTCCCCAAACACATCCAATAAAAATGTTGAGATAGCCATTTCGTTCAGCGTAGTTGAAAAGTCCGTAAATTATGTCTTTGAGGGTGACAACACCCCCCATCAGAAGTTCAAATACCCTTTTAAATTGTCAAAAGGGATTATAGGGCAACCAGTCCCCCCCAAGCCCATCATTTCCCGAACAGATCCAATTATAATTTTGGGATAGCCATTTTGTTCAGCGTAGTTAAAAGGTCCGGAAATTGTTTCTTTGAGGATTAAAATCCCCCCCCCCCCGCAGCCCTCAGGGTGAGGGTTGTAAGTTATGTCTTGGGGAATATAATATTTTTCTTATCAAAAAGGTGGTCGTATAAACTTCAGAGGGGGCTCACTGGATCGGTAATCGGAAGTTCTATTTTTAAGAGTCAAGGTTATCGGGGATGCTACCCCCCTGACGTCATGTTTTCCCGAAATACATTTGAAAGAAATTTAGAGATAGTCATTTTGTTCAGCGTAGTTGAAAGGTACAGTAATTGTGTCTTTGAATATTTCCCCCCCCCCCACACACACACATACCTCAGGGCAAGGTTTTTAAGTTATGCCCCGGGGACATTTAAGTTTTTCATGGAAAAGGCGGGCGCGCATATTTTGGAGGGGGCTCATTGGATTGTAAGTCAGAAGTTCTCCTGTCCTTTTTTAATGGTCGAAAGTAAGTAAAGGGAAGCCACACCCATCATTTTCCCGAATACATCCAATCAAAAATTTTAGATTTTTTATGCAGCGTAGTTGAAAGGTCCAGTAATTATGTCTTTGAAGATTAGCCCCCCCACACACACAGTTCTCACGGCAGGGGTTGTAAGTTAAGCCCCTGGGGCATACAATTTGTGTGTGGAAAGGATGGTCGTATAAACTTCGAAGGGGGCTCAATAAATTGGAAATCAGAACTTATAGTGCCCTTTTCAATAGTCGAAAGTGATTGGAGGGCAACCAGTCCCCACTTCCACAACCATCATTTCCCTAAGCACATCCAATTAAAATTCTGAGACAGCCATTTTGTTTAGTATATTTAAAAGGCCCAGTAATTATGATTTTGGGGATGACAACCCCCCCCCCCAACGGCCCTCAAGGTAAGGGCTATTAGCTATTCTATTTGCCCATTGTTAACATTTAAGGTTTTTCTGGAAAAGGGGGTTATATAGACTTCGGAGAAGGCTCACTGAATGTAAAATCGAAAGTGTTAGCTCTCTTTTTCAAAAGTCAAGAGTGATGAGATGGAAACCAGCCCCCCCCCCACGCCCTTTTTACCAAATGTTTCAGACCAAAATTTTATGAATGTGAGTATAAAATCGGATTTGGCTCATCCGAACAAGATGGTATTTTCTCTGTGCTTCACCTAAACATTCAGGGACTTTGTTCCTCTTTTGATGAGCTGAAACGGATCGTCAGTGGTAGAACTCCGGATGTTATTGGTCTATGTGAAACTTTCCTGGATTCAAAAAAGGATATGCTTTTAGATATCCAAAGATTTAGGATGGAGAGGATGAACCGGAAACAGATGGCGAAAGGTGGCCTTGCCCTGTATATTGCCAATCATCTTGTATATAATTTCCGAAGTGATTTGAGTAGAAATGAGGAAGGAATCTTTGAATCCCTTTTTATTGAGATTAAGTCAGGTTGTAAGGATTTAGTTGTCGGTTTGGTTTACAGATCCCCTAGTGGATCTATTCCTTCGTTTATGAAAATTCTGGAAGTGGTTTTGGACTTAGTCCAAAAGCATCCTTGCGAACTAATCCTTATGGGGGATTTCAACCTTAACCTGCTGGATCAAAATTCTGCTTCGGCTGCAGATTTTTTGTCAATGATGCTTTCTGCGGGAACTCTACCTTCAGTTTGTATACCAACCCGAGTTACTGAGATGCATGCATCACTTATTGATAATATTTTTTCGTCACTAGATGTCTTAGATAATTCGGTGATGATTAGTGTTATTTCTGATCATTTCCCTGCTATTTCACGATATAGGACTGCTAATCGATCGCAGCGTAAAGCTTCGCCATCTAATCTCCCATTTTTCCGTTTTGGTGTCAGTGAGATCAGTCTACTTAAATCTCGTTTGACTGATCAGCCATGGGATAGTTTGGATTCTGAATCGGATTTTAACCGCTCTTTTGATTTCTTTATGATTCAGTAAAAGAAGGTATCCTAGAAGTTTGCCACCAGAATCCAAAGCCTCATACCTCGAAAAGGATAGTACTGCTGAATCCGTGGATGACTCCAGGTCTCCATAAAAGCTGGAAAAGGAAAAATTATCTGTGGAAACTATACAAGGCTTCGTCATCTGCTTCTCATCATCAGCGGTTCAAAGCCTATAGGAATATATTTAATTCAATGTGTCGGAAGGCCAAGTCTCAGTATTATCACAGGAAATTTTCTGAGTGTGGAAAGGATGTTGGGAAGACATGGAAAATTATTAATTCTTTACTTAAACCTACTCCCCCTCCGCCTTCAGTTCCATCAACGCTGATAGTTGACGGTAAAATTGTCCAAGGAGAAGAAAATGTTCAGCTAGAGCTTACGTCTTATTTTGCTAATATAGGAAAAACGACTGCTTCATCTGTGAGCTCTACAATTCCTCGTTGCGATTTCAGAGCCTATCTTGGACCCCCATGTTTAAAGTCAATGGTCTTGAACCCTGTTTCTGAGTTTGAGGTAGCTCGGATTATAAATGCACTTAAAGGTTCATCGTCTTCAGGGCCAGACAGAATTCCTACAAGGGTTATCCGTGCCGTTCTTCCTGCTATTCTGTCACCATTGACTAAGCTTGTCAATCTGTCTTTCGTGAATGGAATTTTCCCTGAATCACTCAAGCGAGCTAAGATTATAGTGCTGTATAAAGGTGGGTCCCGGAGTGATCCTGCTAATTATAGGCCAATTTCTCTTCTATCTGTTTTCAGCAAAATTTTTGAGAAGGCTATGCTATCCAGGCTTCTTAGTTTTCTGGATGTCAAAAATTTTTTCCATGATTTCCAGTTTGGATTCCGAGCGAATCACTCTACAGAGCATGCTTGCACATCTCTCTTGAATTTCATTCATTCGGCAATAGATTTTGGTCTTATCCCGGCAGCTTTATTTTTGGATGTTCGTAAAGCTTTTGATTCTTTGACTCATCAGATTCTTCTTTGAAAATTATCGCATATTGGTATAAGATCAAATGTTTTCTCTTGGTTTGAATCATATCTTTCTGGTAGACTTATTTCAATTGATCCGCTTTCCCGGAGCCCTTCTGAAGTAGAATATGGTGTCCCCCAGGGATCTGTTCTTGGCCCCGTTTTATTTCTGATTTATGTCAATGATCGGATTTCAGCAGCCAAGAACACCAGTCCTCTAGTATACTGCAATCTTTGTCATCCGGATGTTCCTTCGTGTCCCAATGCTACTTCTAATGAAGATTGCCTCGTTGCTTTTGCTGACGACAGCACTTTTGGGACTCTAGGGAGGACGGAATGTGATGTCAGGTCTAATCTGGTGGCAATATTTGAGAGACTAGTTTCATAGTTTGAGGCGAATTACTTGGCCTTGAATGTTACCAAGTCACATTTTCTTATTTTTTCTCGAATTGGTGTAGCTTTCCCTCAACTGACACAGCTTCAGGTGTCACAAGGCTCCTTGTGTAGACCAAAGAATCGGTTGGTCCGGTTTCTTGGTATCCTGCTTGATGAGAACCTTTCGTTTAGACACCATATAGCCATGATTAGGGTTAAGGTCTCACGGAGTTTGGGTGTCATTCGAAAACTCAAACATACCTTTCCTGGATCTATTCTGAAGCTTCTTTTTTTCTGCCTTGTCCAGTCATATGTCTCAAATTGCCCCATAGTATGGATGTCTACTTTTCCTTCTACACTGCGGTCGCTTTCTGTCATGTATGATAAAACACGGCGTCTGGTTATGGACACCAACCGTTCTTCACCAAGACCGCTTCTAAATCTACAGTCTATCTACATTCTTGCTTGTGCTTCTTTTTTTTTCATCAGCTTCATGGCAATCTTCCAAAATCTCTTCAAAAAACTCCTCAGTTTATTTCTGATTCAGCTCCATATAACCTTCGTTCGTCACATAATATCTGCATTCCTCCTACTCCCACTGTGCGGTCAGATTTCAAACCCCTCATCGCTTGTCATCAGGTTTGGAACTCCCTGCCTTCTTCAGTACAGAAATGCCACTCGTTTGGCACTTTCAAGAGGATTCTTAAGGACCATTTAGTTAAGAATCAAACTGAATAATTTTTTTTTTTTTTTTTTTTTTTTTTTTTTTTTTGTGGAATTGATGTCCCCTGAATGTTTAGTTCTGTTTTATGGTGGTCTTCTCTGCGCTATGACTCCCAGGCCTCAGGTATGACTATCAATATTTATTGCTGAAACTTGTATAGTTCACTAAGGAGAAGCATTCAAGAAGACGGGTCAAATTTTATTGCTTTTGTACCATTTTATTACAGTCCAATAATTATAAGCCTTATGACTGAAATAACCCATAAACGTCAATTTTGCTACCTAGCCAAGAAATAAGCAGAGCTGATTGAATTGGAATTTATATAGTTTTAAATACAAGCTTAAAAGGGTTGTACATGGCTTAAGTTATGATTTTTTAATATCTTGGATAAGAGCTATGAATAATATCGTAACAGCTATTATGATGTTGGTTCTACCTGACAATACACATAATTCTGTTTCGACGATAGGAATTCGCTTATAGTAATAATAATTTTTTTTTTTTTTTTTTTTTTGAGTCTATTTAATATAATTAATAAATTTAGTTTATTTATTCTAATTTTTTCTATAGTTTCCATTTTATCTACATTTTCTTTTCTTCTCCTTCATATGTGAGTAAGTGATCATTTTAAATTTTCTTTTGTTTTTTATCTATGAGTATGTAATTCATATGTCGTCTCTCTTTGTACAGGCCAATGAGCCTTTGAGGGATTAATAACATGTAATATTGCATGTGTATTTAATGAAGAATAAAACTTATCTTATCTATCTTATCTTATCTTATCCAATTGAAAATCAGAAGTCATGGTGTCCTTTTTAAAGCCAAAAGTGATAGAAGGGCAACTAGCCCCCCCCCTCCCTGTCTTCTTTATCCCAAATGGATCAGATAGAAATTTTTAGACAGCTATTTTGTTCAAAATAGTCCAAACATCATATAAAATGGCCTTCGGGGTTATATATACCCCTCAGAGCCTGGGGGAAGGGTCGTATGAACTTTAATGGTAGCTCATTTAATTGGAAATTGGAAGTTCTAATTTCCTTTTTAAGAGTCAAAAGAGATAGAGGGTAGGCCTAACTAGTTCCCTCTGTCGCCCTTTTTTCCCCAAACGTATCTGATCGAAATTGTGAGATACCCTTTTTATTAAAAATAGTGTAAAGAACATATAAAAATAATTCCAGGGTTGACATAGACCACAAGAGCCCTGGTTCCAGGGTTGTAAGTTATGCCTGGGTTGTACACAAGATTTTTATGGAATGGATTGTCGTATGAACTTTGAATAGGGTTTATTTTAGTGGAAATTGGAAGTTATAATGTTCTTTTTAAGAATCACAAAAGTGAATTGAGGGCAACCAGCCCTCCTACTTATGCTCTTCAGCATTGTAGCCTATGGGGACGTCAACACCCTCACCACCAACAGGACAAGGGCTGTAAGCTAGGCAATTCGTTTACTGTTTACATATAGCATTTGTTATTGCATAAGGTATGCATGTCACATTTACTTTCCAGAAAGACAAAGGACATTCATGTGAGCATTTCAGAGAAGATTGAGGGGATTGCTGAACTAAATCAAAACACATTATGTGTATACGGCTTGTCAAAAGGGCTTAACTCAGGAATGACTAAGTACGTATATCAATTTGGAACTTTCTTTACTATAACCACAGTATTACGTTTAAAATATTGAGGCGAAATTTGAACTAAATTAAAAAACCCTATGTGCATGTAAACTGTCAAAAGAGCGTGTCTCAAGAATGGATTTGAATTAAGTTGGAACTTTCATAGAATGTTTAAAGGGGAAGATCAATGGAGCAAAAGCAATATGTGCATGCTATTACTAATACTACTACCTCTCCTACATTTACTACTACTACTACTGCTACTTCAACTGCTACCTATTGTTAGGCTATTGCAACTACTTGTTAGGCTAAGAGCATGAAGACGAAAATCACAAAAAATATATGCATATACAGGCTATCAAAAAGGATATATCAGCAATATCAAAGCTGCGGCTAATTGTATCAAGCTGAAACTTCCAGGACTTGAGGAGGGGGATATTCCACTGACCAAAAGATAATATACTAATACTGCTAATACTAGTGCTAGTGTTATTAGTGTTAAAACTACTAGTAGGACTACTACTACTAATAGACCTATTGCTACTACTGTGACTACTATGACAGCTATGCCTATGGTATGAACACGATATTTTCAGGGAATTCTTAGGGGGGAAGGTGAGCTGAATCACAACAGGCTGTCTTTATGCAAGATGTCAAAAGGGCATATCAGCAATATCTTAGGAACGGTTTTGTGTTTGAAGTCCAAACTTACAGGGCTTGTTGAAACCTATTTATTGAAAAAAAACGTTTTAAATGTATTCACATTTTTACTTTAATAAATAAAAAACTATTAAAACTTTAAGGAATAAATGTCAGTATATATAAATTGAGCTGACAATCCATGGTCATTTTTTTTCAGTAAAACGAAAATTATGTTCTGGTATTGAGAAGGCATGGGGTTATCAGCCCTACTCATGTTAATTTTTACTCGTTTTGAATTTTACTCGATTTTTTATTGTAATTTCTGTTCGTTTTGAGATTCGTTTATTTATTGATAGTGATATGGGGTAGTTTTACGCTTGGAAGACTATTTGACTTTTGTATGCTCATTTTCAGCTTAATGGAGCTCTTTCCTTTTCTTTGAAAAGCTTTTTTTGTGGAAAAAGTTTTTCAAAATTAAATTTGTGCATAAAGCCAAGCTGATTTATTGTAAATAAATAAAATGTACGCAAAGAGGATGTGCGACCTTAATGTTCAATGGATTTAAAATACCATAAATTGAATTTTCAACAATACTAAAAGTAAAACGTTTTTTGGAAACGTTTTTTTCAATGAAGCAGCATGATATTACTGTCTGTTTGGTGTAATTTTCGCATTTTTTAAATGCTCTTTTTTAATAGAGAAAATGTGAAGCTATTCTATTACTCGTAAAGCCTCGATCTTTTTGCAGTTTTTCATAAACTTTAACTATTGACTAAAACTATACTGCTACTGAAGGTTATGGCAACTCTAAACTAACCTAAACAATCAGAAAATCAGGGGGGAAATCTACTTTTTGCACCCCTCCCCCTTGTCAAAGATCAAACATCGTGCCCCTATATTAGTCATTTTTGGAGATTATTAATGGATCATTTTTTTTTAATCAAACTGTAAGATACTATTATCTGTTTTGTACCATCATATTTTATCTTTTTTAATTTTACATTTTTTTCGATATTTTTTTTTTTTTTTTTTTTTTTTTTAGTTTACTTCAGTAAAACAGAAAGATTGTGAAGCTTGTATTGCTTGAAAAGTCTTGATCTTTCACAAATTTCAAACTTTCACTGTTGACTAACAATAGAATTGTTACGTAATTAAAATTCAATATGTCCTCCTAGACTTCATTATCTTCAACGTGTTAATAACAAGGTTTACTACCTCAATATACATATACCTTTTAGCATGATTCTAAAATTCATCTTTCCACAGGAATTTCACAAGTTGTCTGTTTGCAAAAATTGGTCAACAATCTCGTTGAATAGTTTATGGGCTAGTAAGCCTGACATTGTTTTTTGTCTTTTAAACTGAAAATGTTAGAAATTGGGCTACTCAGCAGGAATTCAGTTATGGTAATTACAAAAGCATTATGTTAAAATTATTATTTAATTCATATATTAATTTATTATTATATATTATAATTATATATATTATTATTATATTATAATTATATTATCATATTATATTTATATATTATAATAATATATCATATTTAGTATATAAATTATATATTAATTTATATATTAATTAGCGGACCCTCTAAACGAGCTCTGTTGAAGGTTTAGGCTCATTATGCCTTATATAGTTAATTATCACTAAAGTTAAAACAAAGTGTCCCCATTCAATGGCAGCAATTCACGAAAATGTAGAGGAGCAAGGTCTTTCCTATAAAAGAAAAAAAAAACAAATTCAGTGTGGGAACAATTCCCCCTCCTCCAAATCTGTGCCCCTCATTCTATTGTATGATAATCCCTGAGTTTAGCAAATATTGTTGCATTCTGTTGCATAATTTTTATTTTTTCTCTTTTCATTATTGTTTTGTTTAACATTAACATTGCGGATTGTTGTAACGTTTTTAGATATGACTTAAAGCTTTTTAATCGTTATATTAATATTATTTTTTTTTCCAAATGAAAAACGAAACTGTGAAAATTAGAAATAGAACTCTGAAATTTTGAAAAAGGATGAGATGCTTGAAAATTGTTGACTTGTTGAATTGTGAAAATTTAATGTTATGCATGGAATTCTGAAGCTGTGAAAAAAGTTGAGATTCTTCAATTATGAAGGGTTTGAATTGTCGAATTGTAGAAATTAACAGTTTTAGAATTCTGAAATTGTCAAAAAAAAAGTTGACATTCATGCAAGATGAAGCCTTTGACTAATTAAATTATGAGATTTTTCAGTCTAAAGAGTGTGAAACATTGAAAGTTGTATTGCAGCGTTTCTAAATGTAACTTAATAGGTTTTCTATGCAATTGTTATTCTAATTCATTCTCCAAAAGAAAATCGGACATTCTAAGGGAATAGTTCCCGAAGACCTTTTCATTCTATAGCAGCCAAAATTAAATCTTTGAAACTTTGGGAAGGACATCTAACCAAAATTGAAAAAATATCGCTTTATAGAGGCCTAACTAGGGTTTGCAATGCCCCAAAAAAATTCAATTGGGCCTAAGAAACTGCACCTGGGGACAGCCACCCCTCTTGCCACCCTCTATCTATGTCACCACTGCTTTACTGTTACCACGTAAAAAATACATTTGAATGAGGTTATCCCTTTACTTGAATGCCAAGTAGGAAAATGGCAGGGATACATAAAAATATACCAACACAATAACCGGATAACAGTGAAATCTGGCAAAGGATATGATTAATAAATGAGAATTCATTTTGTTATCAATCAGCACTCATTAAAGAGGCCAACATGGGTTTGAGTCAGGCAAGTACACATGGAATTTTTTGTCTGGGGAGCCCTTTGAAAAAAAACACAAATTTTATTTAATAGTTCGCATAAGGGTACAAAAAAAATTCAGAAAAATTGGACTTCGGGGTTTGGTCCCCGAGCCCTCCCTGGATACGTCCCTGGTGTCACTGCTTGAATATCCCGCCTTTGTATTTAAGCCTTTAAGAGATCTACATGATCAATATCTCTAGCTTCAATCAAAAACATTAGGGCCATATTTCCCTGTTACGTAAAGTCTCAAATCTCAGTTGGTTGGTCAAAATTGTAGCATGATGTTTCCAGAGAGTTGCCGACACCGCGTGCAAACACCGCGTCCGCGTGCAAACACCGCGTTGTGTGTTTTTGATGAGGGCCCTTTGTATAGGAAATAAGTTGGAGGGGACGAGGTAATCTATTATTAACAGGTTAATCTTTACTTTATGTATTTAGATGACTAATTTTGACCAAGCGGCAGATGTCTCTTCTGCAGCTCCAACCATTGGGGCTTAAATACTGGGAATGTGTAAGCTTTTAACCAAAAGAAAATTCTGAAAAACAATAATAAAAATAACAGTAAACAAATAATTAGATTTTTAAAAAGAACTTGTCAGAAAATTTATTTCCGTCTCGTCGCTTATATTTTCGTCTCACCGCTATAATTTGTATTATTAAGCTTGGCAAGCTTAACCCCAGCTTAAAATGTTAAAATGCAGAAACAAAATTTTTAATTTTCCTGTTGAGGCGTGAGCGATTTCTCTTATTTATATTTTATCAAAGATCTTTATTATATTAGCTAAGAAACAATGCTAATCTAAGAAACTAAGGAACAATGAAAAACAAAATCTATTTTCGTTCTCAACTTCTTTTTGTTAAATGAATTTGGTAACTGAACAATTCAAACGATGATAGTACTTCTGTGAAAATTTTGACTATGTTTCTAAGCTTTACGTTGGTACAAATCGGTAAAAGGCTACCCACTCTCCGTCCCCTGATGTGCACAGTCCAGAGTATTAGCCTCCTTTTGCTCTGTGCCATGCATGGGTTAGTTCTGTGAAGTTAGTTCTGTGAAGTATTGAAGTTATTATTATATTAGCTAAGAAACAATGCTAATCTAAGAAACTAAGGAACAATGAAAAATAAAATCTATTTTCGTTCTCAACTTCTTTTTGTTAAATGAATTTGGTAACTGAACAATTCAAACGATGATAGTACTTCTGTGAAAATTTTGACTATGTTTCTAAGCTTTACGTTGGTACAAATCGGTAAAAGGCTACCCACTCTCCGTCCCCTGATGTGCACAGTCCAGAGTATTAACCTCCTTTTGCTCTGTGCCATGCATGGGTTAGTTCTGTGAAGTTATTAAAAAAAACAAGTATTTTTAATTGAAAGCAATGAGCAACATTAAAATTTAAAACGAACAGAAATTATTACGTATATGAGGGGGGTTGCTCCTTCTCAACACCTCGCTCTTTACGCTAAAGTTTTTTAGTACTTTAAAAAAAAATTCTTATTCTTCTGATTAAACGAACATAGTGTTTCAGAAGTAGTTCTTAATAAATGGGGACTGAATTCAAACTTTAACGTAAAGAGCGAGCCGTTGAGGAGCAGCAACCCCCCTCATTTGCGTAGTAACTTCTGTTTGTTTTAGGTTTTATTGTTACTCCTTACTTTCAGTTTAAAAAACTTGTTTTTTTTTATATTTAAATTCTGATCGCTTTTTAAATAATGCCAGGAAATCTGGCTACGCCTTCATGGAAAAATCGCTCATCCCTGCGAATTTATTCTCTAGACAATTCGATCCTGGTAAAATTTTTCCTGAATAATTACCCTTAACATCTCCATGCGTAAAATTGAGTCGGCAATGACAAAGCAAGACACAGGAAGAATTTCGTATAGGAATTCTGGCAAATTCCCCCAGTGTAAAATTTTTCCTTAAAAATTCACCCCCTGGAAACTTTCCTCCCCAAGGAAAATTTCGCCAACAGAAAATTCTCCTCCTCCCCACCTGAAAAATTTATGCACACATCCCAATAACAAATACTATACGTAAACAATCGAATAGAGGTCTATATTGACATTTGGGACGAACAGGATCACAGCCAATCAGAGAGCTAGAAATACTGACGGGAGTTACATAACCAGACTCCCTGGAGTTTCAGCATTGAATTTTAAGTAACTGCTATGACACAATTTCATCTCGTGAACATTCCTTATAATTTTTGTGATTCAAACCTGAGATAACAGTTCGTTTGAAAGCATTGAGGAGCAAGCACCAGATAAAATGGATGCTTTAGATGTTATTGCTACGCAAATTTATAACGTAAATTTTGTTTATAAATAATTAATTGAGATACTTGCATGGTAAATTTTTACCAAATCATATTATTGACTTACGAATAAAGAGGATATACCACTCGATGCCTTTTTTATGCTCTTTCCGAATATAATAATCATTTTTCTGTCGGAAATGAATTTTAGCCCCCACCCCTATATATTCCAATTTAGGTTTTATATTTGCACATTAGGGGGATGGGGTTGCGTGAAGCGTTTGTCAAATGTAACCCAGCTAGTATTTTTTCTCTGAACACGTTAATTTATTTTCTACTAGGCTAGCTTTTGAAAAATATCGTTTGGTATAAACTTTAGGCCTATAAAACAGTGTTTTAACGAGCTTTTTTCTATCTAATTATAGTGGTAACGTGCTTTCATGCCTATATTTGTAGAGTTTATAACATTTCGAAGGTTTTACAATGGGGGATCAATTGCCTAGTCTAGACTAATAATGAAATTTATCCCCACTTATTGCTTTTTTTAGAAACATAATTTCTTTAATGCAGAATGACAATATCTTAATGAAAAATATCTTTTTTTATGTATTTAATTTGCCATACAATATTATAATAAATAAATAAAAGATCCTAACAGTGTATAAGAATTATCAACTTTTTAACTAGTTTCAATGATAAAACTCCCACAAAAGATGTAAAATGTTTTTTTTTTTAAAGAAACTACAATTTAATTTCTTTTTAAGGATCATTTTGATGAATATGCCCCTCCCGCCATCAAAAAGGCTTAAATTGATGACGAGGGGGGCCTGTAGCCTAGTCTAGACTAACAATGAAATTTATCCCCACTTAATTTTTTTTAGAAACATAATTTCTTTAATGCAGAATGACAATATCTTACTGAAAAATATCTTTTTTTATGTATTTAATTTGTCATACAAGATTATAATAAATAAATAAAAGAGCACAACAGTGCATTAAATTGTCAACTTTTTAACTAGTTTCAATGATAAAACTCCCACAAAAGATGTAAAATGTTTTTTTTTTAAAGAAACTATAATTTAATTTCTTTTTAAGGAAAATTTTGAAGAATATGCCCCTCCCGCCGTCAAAAAGGCCCGAATTGAGAATCACACACGTCAGGTGATTAAAATCAGTAATTAAATCAGTAATTAAACACATCGGACCTTCGACGTCCTATATGCTAGGCGAGAACACAAGGACCAATATGCAAGAAGGCGAATTGACTAAGGACATGATGATCTCGCAAAAAGCAAATAATGTAAGTTTTAAGTTTATAGATATTTCTTGTAAATAGACTAGCAGTCAACAACGACAAATTCTCTCTTTTTGGCAATATTGACAGAAATCACCGGTAAAATCTGGGATATTTTAGGAGTTTTACTGGCCTGGTTAATTCTGATAACGAACAATAGGGTGTAATGGCCAAAGGAAATATTTTAGCAGTCCTAGATTGGGTTACAAAGTATACGCCAATGAACATTCAATGCACAAAAATGTCAGTGTCAGTAGTCTACTCTACTTGTTGGATACTAAAGTAACGGAATAATACTTGTTCTAATTTACGTAATATTCTTTGTCAACTTTCAATTACGGATCGCCTGGATTTGGGCACTCGATAAGAAATGCGACACCCATATATCAGTATTAAGGGTTCCCGTATCATACATTCCAGGAGCCAAAAATCTTGGAAATAACAGACTCGCAATTAATGGATGTGATTCTTGGCTATTCGTAAAATACAAAACTAGAATAAACAGAATGGCCTAAAAGACGTGACCTACGTCAAACATCCGAGGAGGTACTCGTCGTAATTTCAATCGTACTGATTGGTTTCCCCAGAAAACTTGGAGGAAGAAATAAATTTTCAAGGTCGACCCAGCGATTAGATTCCCCGTAAACCACTAGAGGTAATCGACGAAGACAGACGACTTTAGGTCACTATTTTAAAAAAAGACAATTGTCAATTGCGGCATATCGTCGTTATTGCCAAGGCCACCAATCTCTGTATAAAAAAGGCTGGTATTTATGACATACATCATTTAAGTACACCATGTTAATAGTTCAGAATCACTATGATGGGAGCCTCCTATTATGCTCAAAACACATGATATATATAAATAAATTTAACTAAGAGTAATCATATTATGTTGAGGGAGTAACGTGTCCTTATTGTCAATTCGCTTTACTCTTTACTCTAGTACTCTTTATTACCACGTGGTAAGATTAGAGGCATAAGGATGTCTTGGGCCCAGAAATGTTAATTTCAGGGGGAAGGGTATTGACCCTCTAGATTTTCTTACCCCCTTCTGGATTTGAAAAAATAACATTTTTGGCATTTTCGTTGAAAAAAGCCACTTTCTATATTTTCGTAAATTTGCACCACTGCATGGGCACAGATTATTTGGTACTCTTGCATTATGTGGGACTTTCTAAAAAGTCAAGTTTGATTAATGCTAATGAAATAAAATAAAATATGATGAATATATAATAGTTTAGAAACAAATTTGGGCTATATATTTGCACATTAGGGAGTGGGGGTAATGCATATTATATAATAAATACGTAACCTAACCTAGGTATCTCCCCCCCTAAACCCCCAAAAACAACTGTTTAAATATCGTATACGCAATAAAAACCACGCTATGAATTATATTACTCTATAGCACTTAACCTATCAAAAACGGGTTTTTCGTGACTGTTTTCCTTTTACAGGCCCATATAATGCAAGAGTACCGATTATTTATTAGGTTTCGCCTAATTTGTGCATGAAAAATTTGTGGTAAAAATCCAATACATCAAGTTTGACGCATGTACCACGCTGTAGCCACACTTGTTCAAAATTTCTCTTCCTCGTAATTTCTATGTACATTACCAGCGCTATGTTCTCCACTTCCCTACGGAAACATTGTTTATAGCCTGGAATTGAAATACCTCTTTTAAACTTTTCATTTAGCCATTCAACCTTGAGATAGCAAACAAATAAGGGAAGCAAATCTGAAGGCAATCAATATAAGATGATTAATCTATCGATTTCCAAATACATTAGTAGCTGTAAGTGAAAGACCATGTTATCTCTCATAACTGTCAATGCATCAACCACGGACTATTGACTCCTTTACTTTTAATCTAATTTTCGACTTTCTTAAAAAATAGGGTGATTTATGCAAATTGAAAATAAGTGTCTATTTTTTTGTAGGTTAGAACGGATTCGTCACTACCTTCTCCCCCACATCAAGAAACAAGTCATGAATTATATGATCGCATTGGCGAAAGGGTTCCAATTGAAGCGCCAATGCAATTTCGTGATATTCAGATCGCCGTTGAAACACCACCACATATCAGTGAACGGTACGATAAATTTTTACGGGAGTGTTATGATGGTAGTGCTAATTTAGATGGTATATCTGCTGAATTTTTTAACGACACGGAATGGGCAGATAATTTATTAGGAGAATATTTCAGTGTTGATAATAATTCTTTAGATGTAGACGCTAGTACAGTTGAACAATGCACTGAAGTTAGCTCAGAACAAGTTTTGCTAGAGAGCGATTTATCTTGGCTGAGTCCTAACACCGTACAAATTTTAGATAATTTTAATCATGAGTTAAATGAGAATCCTTCCCCCACAGATTTAATGAATATAGCTCCATTTCAATCGAATTTAATTGAACAAGAAAATGAATTCGCTTGGATTGATTCGCATAGTCCTGTCGCATTAGAGGTTATGTTAAACGAAATGGGGATTTTACTCCACACACCAACCCTTTTGTTGAACAAAGCGGGGGAGGGGGAGTAGGTAGTGATGATATACAATTCTCACCGCTACCCGAATTTCAGCAAACAAATTCAATTCTGAATACAATAGACGTTTTTACTGCAACTTTTGGTGATCCGTTTAATACACTGATGGCTGGGAATATTATAAGTGACCCTATAAATGTCATCCATACATATACGGAGAAGATTCGAGCACTTCTTGAACACCGAATTCAACTGTGGGGAGACCGGGACAGCATTAAGGCCCCAATTGTTTTAAAAATATTTTATTTAAATGAAAATCCTGGTGAGGTCTATCGATCATTATGAGCACACTGAAATGTAAGTGTTTTACCCTCATTTGGAGAATTATGAGAATGTTTTCATGCAATGGGTTGACAATGCTGTCACGCATCTGGACAATTATAATGAGAATGTTAGTGGTTCAGTGGTTTTATTTGTTGAAAATTTAAATGTAAATATACGTAAATTTAAAAAAGATTTTATTTTAAGAGGGGGAAGGAGGGGCGTCTGAGAGGTCTACAGTTTTAAAATATAATCCTGATTTAGAAGGATGCCGGGGTGTCAAACGAATCCGTTTTGAAACATGCCAAAAGTGTTTCATGTACGCATTTCTCATAATGGCTTTCCGCCCTCTACAAGATAAAGCTACAAAGAGAAATTTGGACCAGTGGACCGTGCATGGAAAAGAGGGGTCTGGTTTTCCCAGAGTAGATTTAAGTTGTCTAACAGGTAAATTTCCTACAACAATCAAAGAAATAGACATCTTTGAATGGGCAAACGCGCTTTTAAAGATTGGTGTTACAGTACTACAGTACTGAACGGAATTTGAAAAGGATGTGCGTTCTAATAAAAAGGAGGTAATATTTCCAGTAAGGGCGCCATTGATTGAATCTGTGAAACACTGGGTTTGGCTGTTGTACACACCATCTATTTACTAGGTCTCGCCTAATTTGTGCATGAATAATTTGTGGTAAAAATCCAATACATCAAGTTTAACACATGCGCCACGCTTTAGCCACACTTGTTCAAAATGTCTATTCCTGGTAATTTCTATGTACATTACCAGCGCTATATTCTCCACTTCCCCTAGGGAAACATTGTTTATAATATAAAATTGAAATACCTTTTTTATAATTTTCATTTAGCCATCCAACCTTGAGATAGTAAACAAATTAGGGAATCAAATCTGAAGGCAATCAATATAGGCTGATTAAGCTATCGCTCTGAAAATACATTAGTATTAATACTGTATTTCCAAATACAGTAGTCATGAGTTAAATGAGAACCGTTCCCCCACAGATTTAATGAATATAGCTCCATTGCAATCAAATTTAATTCAACAAGAAAATGTATTCGCTTGAATTGATTCGCATAGTCTGATCGCATTAGAGGCTATGTTAAGCAAACTGGGGGAGTTTACTCCACACACCAACCCTTTTGTTGAAAAAAATGGGGGCGGGGGAGTAGGTAGTGATGATATACAATTCTCACCGCTACCCGAATTTCAGCAAACAAATTCAATTCTGAATACAATAGACGTTTTTACTGCAACTTTTGGTGATCCGTTTAATACATTGTTGGCTGGAAATATTATAAGTAACCCTATAAATATCATCCATACATATTTGGAGAAGATTCGAGCACTTCTTGAACACCGAATTCAACTGCGGGGAGACCGGGACAGCATTAAGGCCTCAATTGTTTTAAAAATATTTTATTTAAATGAAAATCATGGTGAGATCTACGATCTTTATGAGCACACTGAAATGGAAGTGCTGTACCCTCATTTGGAGAATTATGAGAATGTTTTCATGCAATGGGTTGACAAGGCTGTCACGCATCTCTACAATTATAATGAGAATGTTAGTGGTTCAGTGGTTTTATTTGTTGAAAATTTAAGTGTAAGTATAATTAAATTTAAAAAAGATTTTATTTTAAGAGGGGGGTAGGAGGGGCGTCTGAGAGGGCTACAGTTTTAAAATATAATCCTGATTTGGAAGGATGCAGGGGTATCAAACGAATCTGTTTCCAAACAGGCCAAAAGTGTTTCATGTACGCATTTCTCATATCGGCTTTCTGCCCTCTACAAGATAAAGCTACAAAGAGAAATTCGGACCAGTGGGCCGTGCATGGAAAAGAGGGTTCTGATTTTTCCAGAATAGATTTCAGCTGTCGAACAGGTAAATTTCCTTTAACACTCAAAGGAATAGATATTTTTGAACGGGCAAACGCGCTTTTAAAGACTGGTGTTGCAGTGCAACAGTACTAAACGCAATTTGAAGAGGGTGTGCGTTCTAATAAAAACGGGGTAATATTTCCAGTAAGGGCACCATTGATTGAATCTGTGAAACACTTGGTTTGGCTGTTGTAAACACCATCTATTTATTAGGTTTCGCCTAATTTGTGCATGAATAATTTGTGGTAAAAATCCAATGCATCAAGTTTGACGCATGCGCCAGGCTGTAGCCACACTTGTTCAAAATGTCTATTCCTGGTAATTTCTATGTACATTACCAGCGCTATATTCTCCACTTCCCCTAGAGAAACATTGTTTATAGCCTGGAATTGAAATACCTCTTTTATACTTTTCATTTAGCCATCCAACCTTGAGATAGTAAACAAATTAGGGAATCAAATCTGAAGGCATACAATATAGGCTGATTAAGCTATCGCTTTGCAAATACATTAGTAGCTGTAATTGAAAGACCATGTTACCTCTCATAACTGTCAATGCGTAAACAACGGACTATTGACTCCTTTACTTTTAATCCAATTTTCGACTTTCTTAAAAAATAGGGTGATTTATACACTTTGAAAATAAGTGTCTTTTTTCTTTGTAGGTTAGAAGGGATTCATCACTACCTTCTCCCCCACATGAAAAAACAAGTCATGAACTATATGATCGCATTGATGAAACGATTTCAATTGAAGCGCCAATGCAATTTCGTGATATTTAGATCGCCGTTGAAACACCACCACATATCAGTGAACGGTACGGTAAATTTTTACGGGAGTGTTAGGATGGTAGTGCTAATTTAGATGGTATACCGGCTGACATTATTAACGACACGTAATGGGCAGATAATTTATTAGGAGAATATGTCAGTGTTTATAATAATTCTTTAGATGTAAACGCTAGTACAGTTGAACAATGCAATGAAGTTAGCTCAGAACAAGATTTGCTAGAGAGCAATTTATTTTGGCTGAGTCCTAACACCGTACAAATTTTAGATGATTTTAGTCATGAGTTAAATGAGAACCCTTCCCCCACAGATTTAATGAATATAGCTCCATTTCAATCGAATTTAATTGAACAAGAATATGAATTCGCTTGGATTGATTCGCATAGTCCTATCGCATTAGAGCCTATGTTAAGCGAACTGGGGGATTTTACTCTACACACCATCCCTTTTGTTGAACAAAGCGAGGAGGGGGAGTAGGTAGTGATGATATAAAATTCTCACCGCTACCCGAATTTCAGCAAACAAATTCAATTCTGAATACAATAGACGTTTTTACTGCAACTTTTGATGATTTGTTTAATACACTGATGGCTGGGAATATTATAAGTGACCCTATAAATATCTTCCATGCATATGTGGAGAAGATTCGAGCACTTCTTGAACACCGAATTCAACTGTGGGGAGACTGGGATAGCATTAAGGCCTCAATTGTTTTAAAAATATTTTATTTGAATTAAAACCATGGTGAGGTCTGCGATCATTATGAGCACACTGAAATGTAAGTACTGTACCCTCATTTGGAGAATTATGAGAATGTTATCATGCAATGGGTTGACAATGCTGTCACGCATTTGGACAATTGTAACGGGTAAATATAGTGTAAATATATTTAAATTTAAAAAAGATTTCATTTTAAGAGGCGGGCAGATGGGGTGTCTGAGTGGTCTACAGTTTTAAAATATAAACCTGATTTAGAAGGATGCAGGGGTGTCAAATGAATCTGTTTCGAAACAGGCCAAAAGTGTTTTATGTACACATTTTTCATATCGGCTTTCCGCCCTCTACAAGATAAAGCTACAAAGATAAATTTGGACCAGTGGGCCCTGCATGGAAAAGAGGGGTCTGATTTCCTCAGAGTAGGTTTCAGTTGTCTAACAGGTAGATTTCCTGTAACATTCGAAGGAATAGATATTTTTGAACGGGCAAACGCGCTTTTAATGATTGGTGTTACAGTGCCACAGTACTAAACAGAATTTGAAAAGGGTGTGCGTTCTAATAAAAAGGGGGTAATATTTCCAGTAAGGGCGCCATTGATTCAATCTGTGAAAGACTGGGTTTGGCTGTTCTACACACCATCTAGTGAGCCTGATTCAGTTGGTCATTTCAATCCAATAACTGATATTAGTAGAGCTCTGTGGGAGGGAAAAACTCATGGGGTACGCTACTATTGCCCAATGTGTTTGTCTAGATTTTGGACTGAAATAAAAATACAAAATCACATGAAACATTTTAAAAGACACGGCATCAATCGGTGGAGACAGTTGGTGGTGACCAAGTAATTTTACGATTTAGAAATTTCCAGCATACGCTTATGCAAAGTAATAAAAAAAGTTTAGGCTGTAAGGCTAGACTGACAGATGTGAACCATCCTCAATATCCAAATAGTATCAAAGAACATCAAGCTATTGCAGTTCCCTATGCCCATCCGCAAAGAGTCTCCGAGACGTTGGACGAGGAAGATTGTATTGTCAGAGCATTGACTAAATTAATTGTCACAGCGAATGGGGCTATCTCCTGTTTGAGACACACACATTACCCAATGATACTATCAGCAGAGGATTGCATAGCAATTAAAAATGAGAAAATATGTTGGATATTTAAGGGGGAATTTGAAGAGGGAACTAAGGGGAAAGGGAATAGGGGAAAAAAGACTAAAGGGGGAAAGGGAAACTGAGGGACCATGATCTTTTACGGCAGGAAATATCATCAGGGGGTAGTAATTTTCGTGGCGTAGCACATCGATTGTGCAATATGAATGGAAGCCAGCAGTATTTTATACCAGTTTTCATTCACAATCCAAATTACGATTTGAAATTTATTTTACCGGATTTGGCACGTATGCACAGGGAGAGGATTGCAGATAGCCCATGGTTAAATAACTGATTTACCTACAATATTATACTCAAATAAGCTGAGAAGTTGTTGCTTTTAGAATTCAAATGGCAGGCAGTGAATAATGGACATACGTGTTGGAATAAAATTCGTTTTATAGATTCTTATAGTTTTTTCCCTCAGGCTCTCTGCCAACTAATTCAAGTGCAGAAAAGTGAAAATTTCGATAGTTTCCCTCTGCTTAAACAGCGCTTTCCCGACAATGAAATGACTTGTGACTTACTGACTTGTAAAGGCATATATACATATGATTATTACAACTCTGTCGCAAGTTTAAGTGATGAGAAACTCCCCCCCCCCACATTGAAGCATTCAATAATTCACTTACTGATAGTGAATGCACTGCCGATGACTACGAATTTGCCAAGAGGGTATAGGCTAAGGGGGGCTGTAAAAATGGTTGGGATTATCGTAGAATGTACTTGGCAAGCGATGTGTTAACTCTTTTAGATATTTTCCGCAAGAACACAGACCAAATTTATTCAGAATTTAGGCTAGACATTGGCTATTATTTTTCAACACCAAACCTCGTGATGAAGTTAATTCTAAAACTCAGTAGGGAGGAAATAGGTTTGATCACCGATATGGATCAACACTTATTTGTAGAAAGATCTATGAGGGGGGATATGTTCATCGGGATTGCGTCTTAACAACTGATCCAAGTGGGCAGAACTCTGTTGATGGTGTAAAGTCTAATAATGTTTTTCTGAACTTGAGCTCACTATACCCCTCGGTAATGTCTCACTACAGTTTACCGTATGGTAATTACAAATGGCTTGAAAATCCTTGTGCCTTAGATTTCCCAGAAATTCAAACTGTCGAGGAAAATGGTCCCAAAAGATAGTTTTATGAAATTTACGGTCACATACCAATGGAGCTCCACGATTCTGTCAAAGATTTTGTTTTTCCGCGCGTAAATAGACCGGTGACCAAGGACTCTTTTATTCCATACAATCGGTCTTTGATCGAGGAAATGGGCATGCATTGGACCCCTTCCAAGCAGAAACTAATTGCAGATCTGGATCCGAAACAGAATATTGTTGTTCACCATGTGTTATTGCGGTGGATGGGGACCAATGGTTTCAGGGTAACAAAGATATAAAGAGCCCTGCAATTCGATCAGAAAACCTACTTGAAAACGTTTATTGACACTTTTGTCATTAAACGTTCACAAGCAAAAAGTAAAGTTCGAAAAGAAATGTATAAACTTATTTTAAATTCAGCTTTTGAGAAAAAGTGTGAACGCGTACGAAACAGATGTCGTTGTGACGTCGTAACCTGCCAAAGAGAATGTACACGAATCGTCCTCGATCCTAACTTCACAACATTCAGGACCATAGACCCGAATATGGTTCTCCTACACAGAAAAAAGAGAAATGTTGTTCTGAATAAGAATATTGCGGGGGGGGGGGAGTTCAGTACTGGAAATTTCAAAGAAACTCGTGTTTTCATTCTTTTACAATGTGTGTAAGGTACAATGGCCAAGGAAGGGGGAAGTTCAAGTGTAGTATGGAAACACAGATTTTCTATTACTAAAAGTTAAAACCGAGAATTTATTGAAAGATTTGGAAAATGTTGCCCACATCAGCTCACGGATGGATTACACAAATTTGAATGAGGGCATCTACCCCGAGTTGGTGAAACGTTAGGCCCCCAATCAATTATTAATTTTAAAATCTGAGACGGAAAGCGATTTAAAATCCAATGGGGTGTTCCCCGGTCCAAAAGTATACTCTGTGGAAACACACGATAAGGATGTAAAACAAGCGTGCAAAGGGGTGCCTACACACTTTGTAAAAAAATAACTTCGACATGCGTGTCTACAAAAACTGTGTGGAGAGTAGTCTAGTGCCAAGAGCAGTAAATTCCAATTCGCTCATTATAATTTAAAGATTATACTGTTAGAGTGGAAAAAATGCCATGTCTTGCATATCCGACAAGGTCTATGTACTCAAGGATGGTCTGAAAATACTCCCCCATGGACACTACCGTGTTTCAGATTGAGTTGAATGTATGAACTATCTAAACCAACATGGTCTTGATAAATTAACTTAAATTTAAAAATAATACTACTTGGTTGGTGGGTTTTTGGAGGACAACAATTTTTCATATAATCTACATTCGATTCTCTTTGCCATCATCATCATCATCATTTAACTTTTACTGCTATTGTATAAAGAGTTTGTTTTCCGCCACAGCGGGCCGCTCTCCGGCCCCGGGGGGTGGAGGGGTCCCGACCCGTCCTGGCACTCTGCCCCGGGAGGGGAGGGGGGTCCCGTTCCGTCCCAGAATTCGGCCCCAGCCCGTCCTTCGGCACCAGATGGGTTCGGCCCTGGGGGGATTCTCATCTTTTAAATGTTGTAAATAGTGTTTTCTCTTAGTCTAAGAATGTGTTCGACTGTGCTGCTGTTCTCGCTATTGCTGTTGCTCTATTTAAAATACATGTTGTTTTTGTCATTGTACTTGTTGTTGCCAATAAATAAATAATATTAAATTGTTCTTTTGCTATTATTGTTGTTCTTGTTGCTATTGAATATCGTACTAGGTAGATGCTGCTACTCTAGGGAAAATTGTTATTATTATTTATTCATTTGAAAAGTATGGTTTACAGTTAGTTGTAGTCCAACTACTGTCAACAGAAGTACGTATCAAGTTAAAAAACCATTCAGATCGTTTCTCTGTGGTCCGTCAATGTGGTGGAAAACGACACTTTCAGCTAAAATAACCAAATATTGTAATAAAATGTTTTTGGAAAAACAAAAGAAAATATACTATTGCAATATTATTTGACAAGAGTCTTTTGACCAAATAAAAGCTATTGCCAATGCTACATCTATGGTAATACAGTTCATAAGAGGACTTGACGTTTTCAATAATATTGAGCCAAACTCATGGCTGATTATTGATAATTTAGCTGAATCTATTGAACAGTTCTCGCAGTAAATACTACAACTGTTTACTGTTCGCTCTCATCATGAACACATCTCCATAACCCTAGTTCTACACAATCTGTTTCATCAGAGTGTATAAGGAACCTTGCTTTGAACTGCACTGTCTATATTATCTACCGAGTTGTTCGTGATTCAAGTTCTCTAATAACTGTCAATAAACAAATATATCCCGGTACCCCTAAATTTCTACTTTCAGCGTACAGTCAGGTGACAAATAAGCCCTACGAGTACATTTTGCTGGATCTTCATCGGAATACACCCGAGGGTTTACGTGTAGTCACAGCTATTTCGACAAAGAAATCACTGTATATCTTCCGGTGAACAGTAGAAAGGGCTATTAGTTGTCATTATGACACTGAAGAAACTACACGACAATAGACACTTATTTTCCGTTCTAAGAGCTTCAAAACCCCCACTCAGGAAGGCCATACTCAAACATTGTGTTGACATAGAGTGTATTAATCTAATATTTGAACTTTGTTTAAATTTAACTGAGGGCAATGTACAGTTGCCAGAAGGTGTTAGACAACAGACAAAGCAACATCATTCCACTGTACGTGCTCTGGCTTGCAAAAAAAGGAAAAGATTTTAAAAGAAAACGGCTCCTTCAAGCGGGCGGTAGCTTTTTTACATATGACTTCCAATAATCGCAGGAATTGTGAACAGTTTGCTCTAGATGGGTAACCCTACAAATGGACTCCAATAGAACTTATCCTTTCACCAATTGAACACTTTGAGGACAATCTAAGCAACTTCATTAATGATGAAAATATTGCCGTTGATAAAAGCTAGTTTTACTTCAAGATGCACTTCGTCGCGTGGACAAACATAGACCGTATCGTGAGAAACCGTCAATGTTACAGATCCTCCCCCCCGACAGGAAACATCTTCTCAAGATTCTGCAGCAACAACAACAGCACAATCAAAGGAGAAGGAATTGAATTCAATAGTGACATCAATTGGAAACCTATTGCCACACACCTATCGGGAACAGAGTAAAAGAGTATTAACATATCTGATGTTGGAAATTGGTGATGATTATCAAGTTTAAGTCGATAGCACAGAGCAACGAATTATAATTCAGGGGAGAAGTTATAATCTACTTGATTTAATTTGTGATATGGTTAAAAATCGTAAAGGACTTTTATCATTTGACAATAATCTATACAGCTTTCTAAATATATCAAACTTCCCCAAGAGTCTTATTTGGAATACGCAAATTCTAAAAAAAAACTAAGGGAATATAGTAGAGGTGTCAGCTCTCTAACAACAACACCGCCATTTAAAGAAGAAGAAGAAGAACAAGATTTTAAATCAATCTTGGAAAATACTAGCGCTCCTAGCAGCAGCAACAGCAATGATTTGATAACACCGACGAATACGATGATGATGGCTAGTGACAATGGCTAGTGTATTGATATTAATTCACCGTCACAGGCACCACCCTCCAGTGAGTAAAATGGTAGTGGGTGTTACGCTACATGTTTGCGTTCAAAATGGACGAAGTTTTAAAACATGTCTTTGAAAATGTTGGTGAAGTGGGAAGTCTAAGTTCCCCCACAGCACTTTCTAAAGTTGCCTCTGACGTCGGTGTCAACAGCAGCAGCAGCAGCAGCACTTTAAAAAAAGTAAAAGAGTATCTAGAAAATGAACCGAGTTACACTGTACATCGAAATCGCAGGCTTCGTGGCAAACAATATCGACAAACTAAAGCCTTTTCCCCACTGCATATAATGCAAACAGATCTTTTAACTCTAGATGAGATTCAAAGACGTCACAATACACCCTACAAATATATTCTAGTGGCAATCAGTGTCTTTAGTCGCTATGCATATGCCATTCCATTGCGAACAAAGAGAGGTGTTGAAGTTGCTCAGGCTTTATAAAGTATTCTTGAACAAGATTGCTATAGAAAAATTCAAAGTGACCGCGGTAGCAAATTTTTTAATCCCCATGTGAAAAAGGTTCTATTGAAATATAATACAAAGCTCTATAAGTATAAAACCAACGACCTCATCGATCACTGTCCAATGTTAGCCTTCAGGAAGTTCATTGTAGTGAAAATACTTTTGACACTTTTCTTAAACAACATTCTAGTGAAAAAAAAAATTGTGAAGAAAAAATTCAATGTTGGCGATACTGTTCGAATTAATAGAATCAGCAATATTTTTGAAAAGGGGAATTATTTATGGTCCACTGAACTTTTTAAAGTGTCAAAAATCCTAGACATCGAACCCACGACATATCGTCTGCGAGACACCAAAGATGAGGAGATTTTCGGCGGTTTTTATGAATATGAACTACACAAGTTAGAAACAGTAGTGAAATTTATCAAATTGATAAGATATTAAAGAGTCGTACTCGCAGGGGCTAAAGCCATTTGCTTGTTCGTTGGCTAGGATACAACTCTGATTTTGATTCTTGGGTTGCAGTTTAAGATATTAACACTGCCCAATGATTTCTATGTGATATTCATGTCCAATGTCTCCGACCCTCTCTACAATGATTTGAATACAACAAGTGATTTTTGAACAAAACTCTCTCGCACTATCAAATTCGATGGCGCGTATGAAGTGGTTCTTGTCGACTGTAATCTCAAAAACACCTATGATATCCTGAGAAAAGATCGCAAATATGATATAAAAATTAGACCCTATGATTGGCCACCAGCCGTTAGCGGACAACATAAAATTCAAAAGATCAATTGGTATGATTATCCATATGTTGAATTACCATACGAGGAACTAACTTGTATGAATGATTTATTTTGTTCTATCAATAAAAGAATTTCCGCTCGTAAAAAAGGAGCCTTTCATTTCAAATATTCAAAGAAAGAGGGCAAGATCTAAGTTAGTTCACCCGTTGGAAGTGAAAAGGCTATTCTCAATGACAATATAAAAGATTTACTTGGCTTTAAACTTAATATAATTAATGGTAAAAGTGCCGGAAACACTAATGTTATTTTTGCTGACTACCCGCCAGCCTTCTCCACGGACACTTGTATATTTCTTTATGCTTCATTTGTCGAAACATTCAGAGCTGGCAGTAGAAATGTTCCCATACTACGAGTTCTTGAACGAAAAACCAATCAAGATCATTTTCATCACTACAATATAAAGCATCTTCAGTACATCCCCGTAAAAACTTCCTATTTGCAACTTTGTCAATTAACACTAAGAACTAAATTAGGTGATCCTCTAGCAATATCAAAAGGTTTGGCTGTGATTACATACCATTTTCGACCCATCGTTGTCGGTGTTCAAAAACAAGATGTCTAATAGAAAAGTGATATTCATTTGTCCTGATATTGACTGCTATGTTAATAATCTTGGCCCAAGACAACTGGGAAATGGAATAGACTATTACAAAGGTCGTTCATCAATGTCTGGCTATGGTCTTGGCAGTTGGTTTGCTAAGCTGTTTTGCTCTGCACTACGTCTGGCTAAAAAATATATTGCTCCGGCTTCGACAGATTTTGCATCCTCTACACTATACAATTGGGGCTCTGGCAAGGATTTAAAAAAAAAGTGCTTCGGACAATCTTAGGTCCAGTGTGCGAACCCTTGGCGAGCAATTGAAATCTCGAAAAAATGGAAAAGGTTTAAAAAGGTCGAGAAACACTGCACCACTTATCAGTCTCTACTCAGGTCAGAAACGAAAGACATCACTCCTATCAAAGAAAAGAAGGAAAAAACGACAAGTACAATAAGCAGTAGAAGAAGAAGCCTTAGGAAGAGACTTGTTAGATCGAAACTGGATTTCACAATGGCATATCTACCACATAAGGATTATCATCCTTCAATTCCTTCATCTTTAAATCTATTCAATGCAGACAATGTTGATATAAGTGTATACCATGGATACTATGAACAATTTTATCCAAAACAACCGCTCTCCGATAATATCCACTTTCAAATTTATTCCAATGAAGACTATTTTATGGACATATCTTCGACATTTATAGATTTACATATGATAGTTAAGAAATCTCACAATGTAGTGCCAATTCGTGCTGATGGAATATCCTATGAAAATTGTATATTACATAATTTATTTCTTCAAATCAGTGTCTACATAAATGGCACATTGGTGAGCACAAGCAATAATCTCTCAAATTATACAAGCTATATGCAGTTCATGTTGATGACAGCCAAGTCATACAAGTAATTGAGAGGCACCTCCATTGGATATGATAATATTACAGATACTGATGGTACAGATGCACTTAAAAATGCTACAACTAGTGAATTACATCTAGTTGGAAAAATATATCATGAGATATTTAATATATCCCAATGGCTACCACCAAATATTAAAGTGGATATAAAATTGACGCTTTCTTCATCCAATTTTGTTTTACGAAAGGAACTTCCTGCCAATACTGATGTAAATCTCTCCCTTACCTCGGCAATACTACATGTACGAAAGCAGAAGGTTATGAGTTTTGTTGCTTTGGCAGTGGAAAAACTGAGAGCCAGTGGAAATAATATTAAACTATTTGTTCCTCATACAATCACCAATCAACGTCATATTGCCACAGGCTCGCGCACCTTCACCGACTCATCCTTTATCAATGGTGAAATTCCATCAAGATTTGCATTGCCATTTGTAAAAAGGGCTAGCGCAATAGAATCGTTTACTGGCTGTCCACATAAATTTGAGATGTTTGGACTTTCATCTCTTGTCTGCAAAGTAAATGGAATCCCACTCTATAATCTATCTTTTGATAAATCCTTATAGGACATTGTATGAGTTGACAATGCAAACCCTAGATCAAGATTCACAACTATTTGAAAATGGTATAACCGAAGAAATGTTCGCTAAAACACATGGTATCATTGTACTAGGCCTTTCTGGCACTCAAGATATGAGTATAGTACGAACGGGGAGTGTGCGCTTAGAGTCTAAATTTGACGATCTATTACCTGAGAATATCGCACATCTCGTTAAATAAATTTGAAACCTATTGGGAAATCACTTCCGAAGGCAGTGTTCTACTAGACATTGCACCATGAACACTAGTCAAATAATCAATGTATTTAATATTGACCCCAACATGTCCAAATACAGATCCTATTGTCTACCATCGGACTTCCTTGGAAAAATTCAAAGTGCAAACAATACCCTAATCATTGTTAATAGCAGTCCGTCGACTGTGAATACCGGCCTTTGGCTGTGCATCTTTCAAACAATGAAGACTATTGAATTTTTTGGTCCTCTTGGCCTACCCTAAACATTCTACACTCCACACATCAACAACTATATTGAAAGCAGTGGAAAAACTATTATTCAAAATCGGAAGAGAGTGCAGGATCTAACGCCTAAAAGTTGCGATTTTCATGCGCTACTATATTTCGTCTTCAGATTTCGCGGTTGTACTTACAAGCAGTTTCTCAACATTTACGTAGACAATCCACGTCTGAACGACTTTATGGTGGAAAATATCCTCTCAGACCTGTAAAATATTTATATTAGTGCCCTACGAGTAAAGTGTTTTAAAAATGTATGTAAATTTGTTTATTAATAAAAAATGTATATACACAACAACAATGTCTTTATTCTACACTTTAGATTTCTTCTTCTTCTGTATATAGGCAACTGTCGAGAACCACTAATCCTGGTAGATCATTTGAATTCACTGTATATTGATCTTGATTGGCTGCAAAGTCAGGGTCACATTTTCTACAGTATAATATAACTTCACTCGTATCATATCTCTTTGTATAGTCAATGATACTATTTGCGTTCATATTGTGAAATTCACGTGTTTCGATTTGTCTTTGAAGCAATATCACATAAAATGTTTTTAAGTGGTGAATCACATTCTGTAACAGCCAAATAAAAATAACTAGGTTTATGGTCATAATAGGCAGTGTCGTCACAACGATGACGTAGAAACCAAATTGTCTTGTTACCCCAACAGTTGATTCGTAGACCTGATTCTTCCTCCCAAAATAATTTAAAACCACGACGATACCAATCTCGTAGAAATAAACTAAAATCTCGTTAAGGGTTCTTTCCAATTATACCAGGGTAAGTATTCTCCCACTGATCACACTTGTCTTAGTGGCAATTGGAGCATAGTTGCCCTCTAGGGCGAGAGTCACAAATCTCTTCAAGACATGAATTACAGCCTTTTATTTGTACTGCATATCCTCTATGTAATTTACACGAATTGCATAATTTGCACTTTTCATTATACTCATCAATAATTGTACAATTCTCACATGATGACGAACTGCCAAGAGTATACATACATAGTGGACATGTATAGAACATTTTTGGTTTCCGATGTCAACTCTCTCACAGATAAAAAGAAACTGATCCACGTTCAATAAACTCAGAGGGGGATAGGAGAGAGAGGAGTAACGCTGTGACGGTACATAATCTGTTTTGAAGAGAGAGAGTCACTTACATAAAATCTATGGCAATATTTTCAAAAATATATCCACGATGTTATTTTGGTTTGTTTCAATCAATATATCAATAAATTGAGTAAAAGCTTTTGAGTCACATTGTAAAAGCTTTATACAATAGTCCAATGAGGGAAAATCCTTCCCCATTATATTGTCAAGTGTTCTTTGAGAAAATATCTTCCGTTGAAGAGATAACTCGAGGAAATCGTCATCTAGAATCAAACATTTTTCCATAATCACAAGATTCGACTTAATTCTCTCTTTCTCAAATTCGTTCACTTTTCAATCCTAACACTCTCACTGCTGACTCTAGACTAACCACGATTCGTTCTACTTCAAGAATATTCGATAACCTACTTTAAAAAATCTAAAAAAAAGAAAAGGGACATTTTCGATTTCGAAACAATTTTATTGTGTGTGTGAGCATAATTACAAAAATAATATATTACACATATACAATTACCGATGTAACTTATTGTCCTCAATATACTCCGCTATTGCATTTAAAGCACTTTGAAGTCTATGTATATGTGCTATATCAACTTTTGCAGCGAAGTATAATTGGTCCTCTAATTTAAATTTACTCAAATATATCACATATCTTGCCTATACTTCTTCCAACTCGAGACAAAGTCGAGATCCTCTTGTGATGTCTACCGCAATGTTTGGTGCTCTTGTATTTGGTGCTGCTGCTGCTACCAGCTCCGCTATCAACTTCTAATAGTGTAAACATTCCACTCATTATTGCAAATATATCTTGCCAAATAAATAAACGAGCATAGTCAAACTGTTCTTACTCCTTGAATTCCATTCTCACACTAATATCAACTATACTGACAATTCTTCCTTATATTAGTTGCGTCTCTCCCGTTAGTATTTCTAGCTCTCTGATTGATTTAGAAAGAGGCATGTAATCTCGTTCGTCTCGTATTCTAGCTCTCTGATTGGTTGTGATCTTGTTCGTCACAAATGTCAATACAGACCTCTTCATTTTCAACTTTCAATTATGGCGCGCCTGGATTTGGGCACTCGATAAGAAATGTGACACCCATATATCAGCATTAATGGTTGCCTTATCATACATTCAAGGATCCAAAAATCTTGGAAATAACAGACTCGCATTAATGGATGTGATTCTTGGCTATTCGTAAAATACAAAACTAGAATAAACAGAATGGCCTAAAAGACTTGGCCTATGTCAAACATCCCTGGAGTTACTCGTCGTAATTTCAATCGTACTGATTGGTTTCCCCAGAAAACTTGGAGGAGGGAATAAATTATCAAGGTCGACCCAGCGATTAGCTTCCCCGTAAACCACAAGAGGTAAACGACGAAGACAGACGAGTTTCGGTAATTATTTAAAAAAGACAATTATCAATTGCGGCATGTCGTCGTTATTGCCAACGCCACCAATCTCTGTATAAAAAGGCTGGTACTTATGACATACATCATTTAAGTAGACCATATTAGTAGTTCAGAATCACTGTGCTGGGAGCCTCCAATTATGCTCAAAAACTATGATATATATATATATATATATATATATATATATATATATATATATATATATATATATATATATATATATATATATATATATAATATATATATATATATATATATATATATATATATATATATATATATATATATATATATATATATATATATATATATATATGTATATATATATATATATATATATATATATATATAGATATATATATATATATATATATATATATATATATATATATATATATATATATATATATATATATATATATATATATATATATATATATATATATATATATATATATATATATATATATATATATATATATATATATATATATATATATATATATAAATTTAACTAAGAGTCATCATGCTTTGTTAAGGGAGTAACGTGTCCTTAGTGTCGATTCGCTTTACATGTTGTACTCTTTATTACCAAGTGGTGAGATTAGAGGCATAAGGATGTCATGGGCCCAGGGATGTTAATTCAGGGGGAGGGTATTG
The DNA here is from genome assembly GCA_027921565.1 of Artemia sinica. Taxonomy (NCBI): domain Eukaryota; kingdom Metazoa; phylum Arthropoda; class Branchiopoda; order Anostraca; family Artemiidae; genus Artemia; species Artemia sinica. Next base: position 10,931,562 of record CM051275.1, read on the forward strand.
ACCCCCTAGATTTTCTTACCCCCTTCTGGATTTGGAAAAAATAACATTTTTGGCATTTTCGTTGAAAAGGCAACTTTCTATGTTTTTCGAAATTTACACCACTGCATGGGCACAGATTATTTGAAACTCTTGCATTATATGGGTCTTTCTAAAAAGTCAATTTTGATTAACGCCAATGAATTAAAATAAAATAAGATGAACATATAATAGTTAAGAAACAAATTTGGGCTATATATTTGCACATTAGGGGGTGGGGGTAAAGCATAGCATATAATAAATACGTAACCTAACTTAGGTATCTTTCCCTCTCCCCCCCCTATACTGACAATCCTTTCTTATATTAGTTGCGTCACTCCCGTTAGTATTTTTAGCTCCCTGATTGGTCTAGAAAGAGGCGTGTAATCTTGTCCCGGTTATATTCTACCTCTCTGATTGGCTCTGATCTTGTTCGTCCCAAATGTCAATATAGACCTCTACTCAATGGGCAAGTTTTGTATTTTAAAGACCTTTCTCCAGGGTCTCTGGGGTTAATCATATCTCCAAGGGCATAATTTTTCGGCCTTTCAACTTTGCTAAACAAAATGGATATCCCAAAATTTTGATAGGACGATTTGAGAAAAAAGGGGCGAGGGAGGGAGAAAAGTTGCCCTCCATTTTTTTCGGTAACTTAAACAGGACACTAGAACTTTTAATTTCATTTCGAATGAACCATCTTCCGACACTCCATTACCACTGGGTCGATACGATCACCCTTGGTAGAAATAAAAACAAAAACAAAGCAAAAAACAAATAAACGTTCACCCGTGATCTTTCTTCTGGCAAAAGTACAAAATTCCACATTTTTGCAGTTAGGAGCTTGAAACCTCTACATTAGGGTTCTCTGATACGCTGAATCTGATGATGTGATTTTGATAAGGATTCAATGACTTTTAGGGGTTGTTTTCCCCTTTTTGCAAAAACCATGCAAATTTTCTGAGACTCGTAACCTTTGATGAGTAAGACTAAACTTAATGAAGCTTATATATTTGAAATCAGCATAAAAAGTATATTCTTCGGATATATCTATTGGCATCAATTTTTTATAGTTTTCCGTTTTTTAGAGTTTTGGTTACTATTGAGCCGGTCACTCCTTACTTATTGTTCGTTACGACGAACGGTTTGACACCTCTTACATAAAGTTGTGGCACATACCTTCTATGCCGCGTCTCTTCCCGCTAACCTTTTACCACTTCTGTTATGCCAAACCCCTTTCCATAACAGGGGGCAGGATCCACTTAGTTTACAAGATTTTGGTAGTGGGCAACCCCTTGAAAACCGTAAACAAGTAAAAAAAAAAGATGGCAAACAATGCTCCAAATATTTTTTCCTGCAAAGTCATTAACATACAATGACCCTATTAAGGCTAAAAAGCCTATAGAATTTGAATAAATTCCCATTTAATCTCACAGTCAGATGTTTCCTAATAGCCTATGATAATGAATCAATATTGTTTAATCAGATAGTTATCAACATACGGTAACAAAAGAGTCTAAATCACTGTTCAACCAAATTTAAAGAAACTCGGAACAATTTCATTCACCTTGTAAATGAAACTTCCAAAGTAAAATTAAGCTTCTAGTGAATTTTCTAATGGAATTTCTAGTGAAAAATAAATTTTCACTGGATGATAAATTGTGGCAGTAATTTTCCAGCTGGAACTAAGCACAATAAAGTAACGTCTGACGTTCACACATTATTGTAGAATTTCCATGCCACGCATCTGGTGGGATGTTACGGTCCAGACAGCTCCCATTCACACAGAAAGGCAGTGCTTAACTACAAAAGTTATAGCCAAGTATCCATTTGTAGTTGTAGAACTCAATGTCGACAACAAATTTCGAATTTCAGGCAAAAAAGGTCCCAAGTCATTTCCTCCTCTCCCTGAATGTGAACTTATTTTGACTAGAACAGTTTTGCTGGTTATCTTTATTTTTGGGTGGTGACAAAAACAGATCCTCTCACCAAGATCGTATCCAGGGGGTTTTAGGGGTTTTGAGGCCCCCAACCCAAATTTCTCTCTGATTAGTAAAAACCTAACAAAAATACATATAAAAATATTTTTGACCGGTTTTTCAAACTTATCCCCCCCTCCTGAGAAAATCCTGGATGACAATTAGCTGGAGGATAATTAGCCAATCTCCCACGTCCCTTTTTTCCCTAAGTGGCCCATACAAAGTTTTTTCTACATTATTAATTGTAATGTAGGTTTTTTTTAACCCTACTTACTTATTTGTACTAATTACCACTAATTATTTGTAATTGCTACAAATAATGACCATATGTGGTCATTCTATAACCATTCTGATAACCACTGAGGAACTAACAACATTTCAGTTCTTCTACTTTAGAGACTACCTATCTTGTTATGTACTCTAAAGAAATAAGGCAATATTATTCGGCTAGAAAACATAGGGGATCAGAGAAATAACTTGAAATCACTTGAAAAGAAAATCTTGTGACTACGGACTTTCTGATCTTTAGACTGGTTTACGATTTGACGCGGACAATTCAATCGTATTTTAGAAGGCTTTAGTTGAATCTGTTCCACTATTAAAATAGATAGATTAAACTTGCCTTTTTGATATACGTGCCACAAATAAAATGATTGGCTTATAAAATATATTCTCTGCGCTCGACACTGTCGGTTTGCAGATTCTTATCATTTAAATCCTTGGAGGAAAACGCCGCAAGCTCAAAACCATACTTTCCCTATCCTATAAAAATTATACTTATTTGTTAAGTATAGAATTTTGAATAGATTATATAAAATCTCATAGATTTTGATTATATTTTTAATAGATTGGGACGGAGGAGGAGGGTACGTAGCTGTGTTTTAGACTCAGGCGGTTTGGTGCTACAGTGCATTATTAGTAGTAGTAGTAGTATGTGTTAAAAGTGCGCTTCTTCACATATTTTTGTAAGTCTATGATACTACTCCTTATTTCTGGAGAAACAAATAGCCCCACTTTTAAAAACCTAATTGGTTTAAAAAATTGTTCCAAATCAACTTGTACCAAGTACAGCTTGGTACAACAAAGTTGTACCAAGGGAACTTGTTCAGGTGAACTTATTTCACCCAAAAAGTATATCCATGGTTGCAGCCTCATGTTTGCACCCCCCTTCCCCCAATTTGAACATCAAGGAAAACCACGTTGAGGAGGGGCTCTCCCCTCCTCAACGCCTCGCTCTTTGCGCTAAAGTTTTTTATTACTTTAAAAAATAGAGATGTGAGAAAGAGTCAAATTATAGCGTAAAGAGTGAAGCGTTGAGGAGGGGACAGCCCCTTTCATATACGGAATAATATCTGTTCGTTTTAAATTTTAATGTCGCTCCTTACTTTCAGTTAAAAAGAACTTGTATTTTTTATTTCATTTTCTGTAGAGACATGTCTTTCAGTTATCTGTCTACATGTGAAGGGGCTTATTTCTGATTGAGTGTCAAATTAGATTGGTTTTCATTGGCTGTCAGCGACAAGAACCAATTGCACTCAATAGCAATAGGGTATATTAAACGCTGGGTCACAGTCCATCGAAATACATAGGGTACTTCGATCATTTATCTGTCCCTAAATGGAGTGGATAGACATTTAGTACCGTATATGACAAAATCTGGAACCTTATTAGCATTGTTAAGTGTGGTAATATAGTCATTTCCGACTATGAAATAATGACAGATGAACCCAGAAAAAGAAACAGAGAGAATCAGAGGAGTTTATTGATCTTTATAAAAATGAAGAATGGTTTGGTAAAACAAATAACACAGTATATCATTAGAAAAGAGAAAAATATAATACAGTACTTTTCTGTACAAAGGACATCAAAATTAAACTACTTTTTTTTTTACCCTGGACCCATTGTCTATTCATGTCTGAAAACAGTGATTTTCCAAGATATGTCTGTTGGTTATTTTAAACAGTTCGGGGTAACGAACTGTAAGTAAGGAGCGATGCGGTTAATAGTAGCCGAAACTCTAAGAAACAGAGTTTTTGATAATAATAGATACATCAAAAGAATCTAATTTTGATGCTTATTGAAAATACATAAAATTCATCAAGTTTAATGTTACCCATCGAAAGTTACGAGCCAGAAAAAATTTGCCCAAATTTTGAAAAAGAAGGAAACGCCACAAAAACACCAGGAGATCTCAGTGAAAATCACACCGTCAGAATCAGTATATCAGAGAACCCTACTGTACAGGTTTCAAGCTCCTACATACAAAATGTTGAATTTTGCAGATTTGCCAGAAGAAAAACCGTGGATGCGTGTTTATTTCTTTCCTTTTTCCCCCATTGATGATAGTATCAGATTGATAATCCTAGTTGATCAGGAGGGCTCATTTGATTGAAAATCAAAAGTCTTAGTGCCCTCTTTAGGTGACCAATTATATTGGAGGGCATCTAGCCCCCCTCCCACATCCCTTTTCCCCAAAAATCGTCTGATAAAAATTCTGCTCATTATGATTATTCTAATAAATGTGTGATGCGTAAAATGATAGAAAGAATCAACATGCATTGTCTTACTAAAAAAAGAACCTATTTTGTATTTATTTTCAACATTGATTTAGGAAGAGAGATAGATTCCTCTAGTAAATATTTCCCCCACTGCGTGAATTTTCCCTTAGTGGATCAGTTTATTACAGATGGGGTAGACAGGCCACTGGAGGACTAGTAATATTTCAGTTCCTCTACCTTAAAGACTACCTAGCAAGTTATGTACACTAAACGCCAGACAGCAGCACAGAGGAAGAGAAAGATCGCTTGAAAAGAAAAGGTACTGGTTCATTATACGGGCCCACAAAAGAAGTCAAATTTGGTTAATGCTAATGAAATAAAACTAAATAGGATGAATATATAACAGTTTAGAAACAAATTTGGGCTATATATTTGCACATTAAGGGGTGGGGGGGGGGGGGGTAAAGCATAGCATATATTAAATACGTAGCCTAACCTAACCTAGGTACCTTCCCCCCTAAACTCCAAAAAACAATCATGTAAATATTGTTAACTCAATGAAAAACCACGCTGTGCCATCAATTAATCTAGCAAATACCCGTTTGTCTGCTTTCGTGTCTGGTTTCCTTGCACAGTCTATATTGCTAGTTTAGTTATAATGCACAAGTACCAAATTCCACTCAGCCAATTCAAACAATCAGAGTTAATTTGCACTGTCCTTGGAACTTCAATAAGAAAATAACAGAGCTTGTCCTCATCCAGAGACCTTGGATGCGCCTGTGTCTCCTGAGGAGGCGGTCAGTGCACCAAGAGGAGCCGCCGATCTTTCTGTTGGTTTGGTGTCGCCAGTATGTCCTCCCACAGGCAGGGTTGCCACCGAGGTCACGTTCGTACCAATTTTGGTACGTTTTAAATAAAACGGTACGTTTGACGTTACGGTCTTAAAAAACGTTACATTTTTGAATTTATGTTACAATTATGTTACGCTTTTGAATAATGAGTAAGTTTCACATTTTCTGAGTAGGCTATTTTTTCCCCACCGTGAAAAAATCCGCTGTTCCCATTTTAATTTCACTAACATGGGTATCGACATTCTTTCACATCGCGGTCATTTAAGCTTATCACACAATCATTCACTTATTAGGATGAGGAAATACCCACTTCGCTTGCTCGCGTAGTAAGTTAAGATAACATTCTCTCTCATGAGCATCAGATTATCATTTGTTTAGTGACAAATAACAATAATCAGTTGGTCACCTCACCAACTTTCAATTTTATCAATGTTGAGTTTGAATCTTGTTCGGTCAACAGTCATACTGAAATTGAAATTATATGGAGAAGGAGCTAGCTGAAGTCAGGAAGGAAAATGTATAATAAAAACAGGTAAATAATAATAAAAGCTATTTTCTTTCTAATTTCTTTTCAAATAAGTGATTATTAGATGATGTGGTACTTGCCAATCAACTGGTACACATGCGATAAGTCAGATTAAATACAAAACTTGCTCTTTTTATATGGGATTATGAACAGCTGATATTGACAAAATATATGAAACTGTAAAATTGAGCCGTTTTTTGGTTATATCTAAGCATTGAGGAGGGGGGGGGGGTTAATTGAGCCCGAATTTAGATTTTATGCTAGACTCTCTCCAAATATCATGGTCACTTTTATGACATTTTACCCCCTCCCCATCTGAGGTCCCATATATAACTGTATAAATTCATTTCATCGTTGTGTCGAATCTTGTGATGACATTCTTTCTTATTATATTCCTCCGTGTTCTTTCATATTGTAAAGTAAGAATTTTATTGAATGATTTTTTTTAATACACTCCTAGGGCTATATCCCGGACCATCAGGGTGGCTGATGTATTTTCAGAAAAGGGGCCATGATATTTCGAAATAGTATAAAATAAAGAATTTAATGGTACTGCTTGTGTGTTTAGCATGTTTTCTTCAGGAAAGGACAATCACTAAATAATTGGCTTTAGAAAAAGATTAAATAAAAAAAAACAAGTTTTTTTTTAACTGAAAGTAAGAAACGACGTTAAAACTTAAAACGAACAGAAATTATTCCGTATATGAAGGGGGCTGTCCCCTCCTCAACGCCTCGCTCTTTACGCTAAAATTTTTTTATTGTTTAAAAAATAGAGTTGTGTCGTTCCTTACTTTCAGTTAAAAAAAACTTGTTTTTTTATTTAAATTTTTGAACGTTTTTGAATTAATTCAGGTTTTGATTTTGGCTCACCATACATGAATAATTAAAACGAAATTTGCATATTAATTTTCTTTTATTTGGTTTAATGGCTTTCTCGAAACTTGTTTAATTTTATTTACGAACATTTTTATTAGTAATAAATATACGTAACTTACGAATTAACTTACGTAACGAACTTCTATATTCATAAATTTTTAACACGTATATTAGGGTGTTCGCCCCCTAGTCAATACCTTGCTCTTTAATAGCTAAAGTTCGAATTTTTTTCCAATTCTTTAAAAATGACCCCTTAATCACAATTAGTTGATCAGTTGAAATCAGTTGAAAAACTTGTTTTTCTTTTTTATTTAATTTCTGATCTTTTTCTTTAATAATGCTGGGAAATCCGGCACCCCCATCATAGCAATGTCCCTTCCCCCATGAAAACTTCCTTCATGGAAAGATCCTCCCATATAAACCCCGATCCATCCCCCCCCACCTACCAGAAAAAATCCCCCCTGAAAACGTCTGTATACTTCCCAATAACCAATACTATATGTTAACATTGAGTAAAGTTCATAACTTTCAGCCCTCCCCCCGGGGACTTCGGGGGGATTAAGTCATCGTAAAAGACATTTTTATCATATTTTCGACCGTGCTGAACAAAATGGCTATCTCAAAATTTTGATCGGTTGACTTTAGGAAAACAATGAGCTTGGGAGGGGGCCTAGTTGCCCTCCATTTTTTTTTCACTTAAAAAGGGCACTAGAACTTTTCATTTTCGTTCCAATGAGCCCTCCCAGGATATTCTACGACCACTGGGTCGATACGACCACCCCTGGAAAAAAAAAATAAAAAAATAAAAATAAATAAACACGCATCCGTGAAATTTCTTCTGGCAAAAAATGCAAAATTCCACATTTTTGTAGATAGGTGCTTGAAAAATCTACAGTAGGGTTCTCTGATACGCTGAATATGATGGTGTGATTTTCATTAAGTTTCTATAACTTTTAGGGGGTCTTTCCTCCTTTTTTCTAAAATCCGCCAAATTTTCTCAGGCGCGTAACTTTTGATGGGTAAGGCTAAACTTGATAAAACTTATATATTTGAAATCAGCCTTAAAACTTGATTCTTTTGATGTGTCTATTGGTATAAAAATTCCTTTTATTAGAGTTTCGGTTACGATTGAGCCGGGTCGCTCCTTACTTACAGTTCGTTACCACGAACTGTTTGATAACTAGACTAATGCCCATGTTTATGAAGAAGATAAACAGTCTTGTATCTGTATAGGGTAGGCTTAAAGTTTACTTAAAAACTGATTCATAGGGACCACGCAGGCTGGACTAGAGCCCCAAACCCCTGAAATTTAAATTTCTCGGCATTTCTTTATTAAATTATAGGCTTTTTATTATCCCCCCTAATTTTTTTTAATTAAATCATTCCAGTTCGTTTTTATCAACTCAGTGATCTTTTTTCCCATCTTCGATTTATTTCTTTGTCACACAATTTTTTTAATTTGTGAACTATTTTTCAACCACTTCCGAATGTTCAGTTATTTCCCACTTTTCAAACAGTTCGTGGTAACGAACTGTAAGTAAGGAGCGACCCGGCTCAATGGTAACCGAAACTCTAGAAAACGGGTTTTTGATACCAATAGATATATCAAAAGAATCAGATTTCAATGCTGATTTCAAATATATAACTTTCATCAAGTTTAGTGCTACCCATCAAAAGATACGCGCCTGAGAAAATTTGGCTGATTTTCGAAAAAAGGGGGAAAGACCCCCTAAAAGTTATAGAACCTTAATGAAAATCACACCATCATATTCAGCGTATCAGAGAACCCTACTGTAGAGGTTTCAAGCTCCTATCTACAAAAATGTGGAATTTTCCATTTTTTTGCCAGAAGAAAGATCACGGATGCGTGTTTATTTGTTTGTTTTTTTTGTTTTGTTTTTTTTTTTTCCCCAGGGGTGATCGTATCGACCCAGTGGTCCTAGAATATCGTGGGAGGGCTCATTGGAACGGAAATTAAAAGTTCTAGTGCCCTTTTTAAGTGACCAAAAAAAATGGAGGGCAACTAGGCCCCCTCCCACGCTCATTTTTTTCCCAAAGTCACCCGATCAAAATTTTGAGATAGCCATTTTGTTCAGCATGGTCGAAAATATGATAAATATGTCTTTTAGGATGACTTAATCCCTCGAAGCCCCCAGGGGGAGGGCTGAAAGTTATGAACTTTACTCAATGTTAACATATAGTATTGGTTATTGGGAAGTATACAGACTTTTTCAGAGGAGATTTTTTCTGGTAGGTGGGGGAAGGAGAGGGTCGGGGCTATATGGAAGGATCTTTCCATGAAGGAAGTTTTCATGGGGGAAGGGAAATTGCCATGAAGGGGGCGCCGGACTTGCCAGCATTATTTATTGGTTATTGGGAAGTATACAACCATTTTCAGGAAGGATTTTTTCTGGAGGGGGGGGGCTAGAGGAGGGGATTACTCTGGAGAATATTTCCGTGGAGGATGTTTCTTTGGGGTAAGGGACATTTCTATGAAGGGGGCGCCGGATTTCCAAGCATTATTTAAGAAACGATCAGAAGTTAAATAAAAAAAACAAGTTTTTTCAACTGAAATGTAAGAAGGAATATTAGAACTTAAAACGAACAGAAATTATAACGTATGTGAGGGGGCTCTCCCCCAAGTCAATACCTCGCTCTTTACGCTACAGTTTTTTTTTAGTGCTTTCAAAAGAGCTATCTATTCTAATTAAACGGCCTTTGTGATTCAGGGGTTTGTGAATCAAATTTTTTTTTAACTTTTAACGTAAAGAGTGTGGTATTGACTAAGGGGAGAACCCCTTCATATAAGTAATAACATATACGTAATAAAAAAAAACAATAAAAAAACAAGCGATACGGCTCAATAGTAATCGAAACTTTTAAAAACGAAATTTTGATGTCAATAAATGTATCAAAAGAATGTGTTTATAATTCTGATCCTAAATATATAAATTTTATTAAGTTTAGTATTACTCATCAAAGGCTACGAGCCTGAGAAAATTTACTCGATTTTTTAAAGAGGGGGGAAACATCCCCTACAAGTGAAAGAATTTTAATGTAAATCACATCGTCAGATTCAGCGTATCAGAAAACCCTATTACATAGGTTTCAAGCTCATATCTGCAAAAATCTGCAACTTTGTATTTTTTGCCAGAAGAAAAATATACGAATATAGAAGTTAGTTACGTAAGTTAATTTGTAAAGACATCCATTTAGCAAAAGAAAAGTAAAATTTTTATGCAAATAAAAGCTGCATTAACTAAAAAACGATCAGAAATTAAATAAAAAAAACAAGTTTTTTAAACTGAAAGTAAGGAGCGACATTAAAACTTAAAACGAACAGAAATTATTCCGTATATGAAAGGGGCTGTCCCCTCCTCAACGCCTCGCTCTTTACGCTAAAGTTTGACTCTGTCTCACAACTTTATTTTTTAAAACAATAAAAAACTTTAGCGTAAAGAGCGAGGCGTTGAGGAGGGGACAGCCCCTTTCATATACGGAATAATTTCTGTTCGTTTTAAGTTTTAATGTCGCTCCTTACTTTCAGTTTAAAAAACTTGTTTTTTTTATTTAATATCAGTATAGCACAACGGTAAGAGCACTTCCCGAGGCTGTGTTGACATAGGTTGTAATCTTGGATGAGACATTATATTTTTTTTAATTGGAAAATTTAAATATTGAAAATATTTTTTTTCCAGAATCTATAAATAAAAGCGAAAATTCAGGGCGAAAAATCGATTCGTTTTTGCATAATTTGGTCTTTTTTATTTGTTTTCCTCAACTCATCGACTTTTTCCGTTTATGCATTTAAAACCTAGGTAAATTTGGTGCTTATGTTATGTACAACCCAATGCTTTTTGTGCCCCTCATGTTCGACTATACTCACATATTCTTGAGAAAAAATAATCCTCTATTTTTTAGTTCATTTTGAAAGTGAGTTTAACTTTGTTTTGTTGTTTGACCTCCTCCCCTAGAAATTCTTTGTTCGTGCCTGGACTTGTGAGACCCATCAAAACAGCTTTAGGGTACCATTCTTAGGGTTAAATTGTGTGAACTCTTCTTCTATTTCTTGCTTTCTTTTGGTTGGGAGATACGATTCAAATTACAAACTGAAAAAGGCATTTTATGTGAAATAACTGCTGTTTCATGTAAGAACTGAAGACAGCGATTGAAATATTTTTTATTTGATAAAAAAAAAAAAAAAATTCTTTCTCTCGGAATTGCTCAAATCTTCATGTTGGAGTGATGCCAATTTGAAGCTTGAGGAGGTAAGACTGAGACCGAGCCAATCTAGATCAACTTTTGGTTTAAAACACCAATAATGGCAATTAAAAACAATAACAAAAACAAAATAAGCAAAATAGTAGCCTGGGGTTATATACACGCATAAGGGGGGGGGGTCGTCTTTTTGTTGTGCAGTTAAACTGGAAGCAGCACTTACAGTTGAATAAATGGTAATTTTCTGAAGGTAAAGAAGCATTAGTTGTTATTATTGTATACTTTAGTAGAATGGCCCCTATTGACCCCACGAGTACACCATATATGGGCATAGAGTCATTAGGGAGAACACGTGGTTAATGGGGTCAATGACCTCTTTTTCCAAGGTCGATTTATTTGATGTTTCCGAGGCAATTGTCAAGGTCAATGTTGTTGTTGTTGTAAGTGCACGCTCTCAGCGAATGTCATGGTGTCCAGAAATAGTATTTGTTGTTGTTGCTCTCACCAATGTTATGAGTTTCCCGGAAACAGTTAGATCACGTGTTTCCTTCTCAGCCAATCAGCGAGTCGGATACATCCTCCTTCTCAACCAATCAGAGGCCTGCTTACATATTAGCGGCGGTGGGAATATAAGGAACGGGTTTTTTGCTATAGTTTTATTAGTCTGTGAATAGAATTCAAAGGAGTGAGAATAAGAACAGTTTTGACTTTACTCATTTGGATATATATTTGTGATGGCGATGAGTGGAATGTTTACACTATTAGAAGTTGATAGTGGAGTTGATGATAATAGTACAAGAGCACCAAACATTGCGGTGGAAATTACGAAAGGATCGCGGCTTTGTCTGGAATGGGATGCAGTATATGCAAGATATGTGATATCCTTGAGCAAATTTAAAATGGAGGATCAATTATGTTTCGCCGCTAAAGTTGATATAGCACATGTGAATAGACTTCAATGTGCTTTAAGTGCATTGGTGAAACATATTGAAGACAATAAACAGTATCGTTAATTGTACATGCTCTGTATTATTGATGTTGTTGTTGTAATTATTCAATAAAATTGTTTCGAAATCGAAAATGTTCCCTTTCTTTTCTGGTTAGGGCTAACGAATCAGGGTCAGTCTAGAGTCAGCAGTCAGAGTGAAAGGATTGAAAAATGAATAAATTTGAGAAAGAGAGAATTAGATCAAATCTAGTGTTTATGGAAAAACATTTGATTTTGGATGATGATTTTCTCGAGTTATCTCTTAAACGCAGGATATTCTCTTGTCAGGGAACACTTGACAATATAATGAGGAGTGATTCTCCTCCATTGGACTATTGTATGAAACTTTTAAAATGTGATTCAAATGCTTATACTCAATTTATTGATATATTAATTGGAACAAGGCAGAATCATATTGTGGATATACTTTTGAAAACATTGCCAATGGATTCAATGTAGATGGCTCCCCCATCATTCGAAAGAGGTAACGTTACAGAGTTACTCCTCTCTCCCACATTTCCCTCTCGTTGAATTTATCGAACGAAGAGGATCAGTTTCGTTTTAGCTGTGAGTGAGTTGACATCGGAAACCGAAAAATGTTCTATATATGTCCATTGTGCATGTACACTCTTGGCAGTTGGAATCAATGTGAGAATTGTACAATTATTGATGACTATAGTGAAAAGTGTAAATTATGTAATCCTTGTAAATTACATAGAGGCTATGCAGTACAAATTAAAGGATGTAATTCATGTCTTGAGGAGGTGTGTGACTCTCATCCTAGAGGGCACCTGTGCTCCAATTGTCACTATGATAAATGTGATCAGTGGGAGAATACTTACCCCGCTATGATTGGAAAGAATCCCAAACGTGATTTCAGTTTATTTCTACGAGATTGGTATCGTCGCGGATTTAAATTATTCTGGGAAGAGGAATCTGGTCTACGATTCAACTGTTGGGGTAACAAGACAATCTGGTTTCTACGACATCGTTGTGATGACACCACCTACTATGACTATAAACCAAGTGATTTTTATTTGGCAGTTACCGAATGTGATTCACCACTTGAAAACACTGTATGTGATATTGCTTCAAATAGACAGATTGAAACTCTTGAATTTCATAATATGAATGCAAATAGTATAATTGACTATACAAAGAGATATGACAAGAGTGAAGTTACATTGTACTGTAGAAAATGTGACCCTGACTTTGCAGTCAATCAAGATCAATATACAGTGAATCCAAATGATTTACCAGCATTAGTGGTTCACGATAGTTGCCTATACATCGAAGATGAAGAAATCTAAAAGTGGAGATTTAAAGACATTGTTGTATATATATACATTTTATTAATAAACAAATTCACAAACATTTTTTAAGCACTTTACTCTTAGGGCACTGAAATCAATACTATATAGGTCTGAGAGGAAATTTTCCACTAGAAAGTCGTTCAGACGGGGATTGTCACTATAAATGTGGAGAAACTGCTTGTAAGTATAGCCACGACATCGGAACACAAAATATAGTAGTGCATGGAAGCCACAGCTTTTAGTCGTTAGATCCTGCACCCTCTTCCGATTTTGAATAATAGTTTTCCCACTGCTCTCAATATAGTTGCTGATGTGGGGTGTGTAGAATGTATAGGGTAGACCAAGAGGATCAAAAAATTCAATCGTCTTCATTGTTTGAAAGATGCACAGCCAATGACCCGTCAGCACAGTCGACGGACTGCTATTAACAATAATCAAGGTATTGTTGACACTTTGAATTTTTCCAAGATAGTCCGAGGGCAGACAATAGGATTTGTACTGGGACATGTAGGGGTCCATATTAAATACATTGATTATTTGACTGGTGTTCATGGCGCCAAGTCTAGTAGAACACTGCCTTCGGGAGTGATTTCCCAATAGGTTTCATATTGGTTTAGTGAGATTAGTGCAATACTCTCAGCCAATGGGTCGGCAAATGTACACTCTAAACGCACACTCCCCGTACGTACTATACTCATATCCTGTGTACCCGACAAATCCAGTACAATGATACCATGTGTTTTAGCAAACATATCTTCGGTTATACCATTTTCAAATAGTTGCGAATCATGATCTAGGGTTTGCATGGTCAACACGTACAATGTTCTATAGGATCTATCAAAAGATAGATTGTAGAGTGGGATGCCGTTTACTTTGCACACAAGAGATGAAAGTCCAAACATCTCGAATTTATGTGGACATTCAGTCCATGATCCTATTGCACTGGCGCTTTTTACAAAGGCCAAAGCCAATTTCGAGGGGATTTCGCCATTGATAAAGGATGAATCGGTGAAGGTGCGTGAGCCCATTGCAATATGACGTTGATTGGTGATTGTATGAGGAACAAGTAGTTTAATATTGTTGCCATTGGCTCTCAGTTTTTCCACGGCCAAAGCAACAGAACTCATGACCTGCTGTTTGCGTACATGTAGTATTGCTGAGGTGAGGGAGAGACTTACATCGGGATTACCAGCAAGTTCTTTTCTCAATATGAAATTGGAGGGTGCAAGCGTCAATTTTATATCCACTTTAACATTGGGCGGCAGCCATTGGGGTATATTAAATATTTCATGATATATTTTTCCAACTAGATGTAATTCACTAGTTGTAGCATTTTTAAGTGCATCTGTACTATCAGTATTAGTAATATATTCATATCCATTGGAGGCGCCTCTCAATTCCTTGTATGACTTGGGTGTCATCAGCATGAATTGCATATAGCTTGCATAGTTGGAGAGATTGTTGCTTGTGCTCACCAGCGTGCCATTGATGTAGACACTAATTTGACGAAATAAATTATGTAGTATACAATTTTCATAGGATATCCCATCGGCCCGAATTGGCATTGTATTATCGGATTTCCGGACTTTCATTTGCAAATCTATAAATGTGGACGATAAATCTATGAAGTAGTCTTCATTGGAATAAATTTGAAAGTGGATATTATCGGAGAGGGGTTGTAGTGGATAAAATTGTTCCGTCCTGAGTAGAGACTGATGAGTGATGCGTTGTTTCTTGACCTTTTTAAACCTTTACCATTCTGTTTTAATTTCTCGCCAAGGGTTCGCGCACTGGACCTAAGATTTTCCGAAGCACTTTTTTTAAAATCCTTGCCAGAGCCCCAATCGTATAGTGTAGAGGATGCAAAATCTGTCGCAGCCGGTACAAGATATTTTCTAGCCAGTGGTAGTGAAGAGCGAAACAGCTTAGCAAACCAACTGCCAAGACCGTAGCCAGACATTGACGAGCGACCCTTGTAGTAGTCCATTCCATTGCCCTGTTGTCTTGGGCCAAGAGTATTAACATAGCAGTCAATATCAGGACAAGTGAATACCACTTTTTAATTAGACATCTTGCTGTTGAACGATGGGTCGAAAATGGTATGTAATCACAGCCAAACCTTTTGAAATTGCTATTGGATCACCCAATTCGGTTCTTAGTGTTAACTGACAGAGTTCCAAATAGGAAGTGTTTACGGGAATATACTGAAGATGCTTTATATTGTAGTGATGAATATGTTCTTGATTGGTTTTTCGTTCAAGAACTCGTAGGAGGGGAACATTTGAATTACCAACCCGAGATGTTTCCACAAATGAAGCATAGAGAAATATACAAGTGTCTGTGGAGAAGGCAGGCGGGTAGTCAGCGAAAATGAAATTAGTGTTTCCGGCACTTTTACCATTGATTATATTGAGCTTAAAGCCAAGAACATCGTTTAGATTATCATTGAGAATAACCTTTTCACTGGCAATAGGTGAACTAATGTAGATCTTGCCCTCCTCCTTTGAATAGTTGAAATGAAAAGCTCCTTTTTTACGAGCGGAAATTCTTTTATTGATAGTACGACATAAATCATTCATACAGGTGAGTTCCTCGTAGGGTAATTCAATATATGGATAATCCAACCAATTGATTTTTTGAATTTGTTCTTGATCACCTGGTGGTGGCGGCCAATCATAGGGTCTAATTTTTATTTCATATTTACGATCCTTTCTCAGGATGTCATAGGTATTTTTGAGAATACAGTCGACAAGAGCCACTTCATACTTTCCGTCGAATTTGATGGTGGGGGAGAGTTTCGTCCAAAAATCACTTGTTCTATTCAGATCATTGTAGAGAGGATCAGAAACATTGGACATGAAAGTCACATAGAAATCATTGGGCATTGTCAATATCTTCAGCACTGACCCAAGAATCAAAATCTGAGTTGTATCCTAGCCAGCGAACAAGCAACTGTTTCTTACCATGGCGTGTACGACTCTTTAATATCTTTTCAATTTGATACATTTCACTAGTGTTTCTAACTTTTTGCAGTTCATATTCATAAAAACCGCCGAGAATCTCATCATCTTTGGTGTCTCGCAGTCGATAAGTTATGGGTATGGTGTCTAGGATTTTGGACACTTTAAAAAGTTCGGTGCTCCATAAATAATTCCCCTTTTCAAAAATATTGGTGGTTCTATTAATTCGAACAGTATCACCAACATTGAATTTCTTCTTCTTTTTCTCTTTTTCACCCTTGGAGTATTGCTTTAGAAAAGCATCAAATGTATTTTCACTATAATGAACATCCGTTGGTGTAGAGTTGGACAGAGATCGATGGGGTCGATGGTTGTATATCTGCATGATTTTATCTAAATCATGAATAAAAGCCGATGTATTTTTCAATGTGCAATATCTTGAAATTAATAGACGAATCGTTCTTATTAATCGTTCAGCCAATGCAGCCTTTATCGGACTGTGACTATGATAAAGTGTTGTATTATATTTCAAAAGAACCTTTTGCACATGGGGATTAACAAATTCACTGCCACGATCCGATTGAATTTTTCTATATGAATCCTGTTCTAGAATACTTTCAATGGCCCGAGCAACTTCAACACCTCTCTTTGATCGTAGTGGAATGGCATAGGCATAGCGACTAAAGATACTGATTGCCACTAGAATATATTTGTAGGGCGCATTGTGACGTTGTTGAAGTGCGTCTAGAGTTAAAAGATCCGTTTGCATTATATGCAGAGGGAAAAAGGCTTTAGTTTGTCGATATTGTTTACTGCGAAGCCTGTGATTCCGATGTAGTGTGTAACTCGGTTCATTTTCTAGATACTCTTTTGCATTTTTCAATGTGGTGGTGCCGGAGACAGCTTTGGAAAGCGTTTTGGGAGAACTTAAACTCCCCGCTTCGCCAATATTTTCATAGACACCTTTCAAAACTTCATCCATTTTGAGCGTAAACACGTAGTGTAATGTCCACTCCCCTTTTGCACACTGGTGGGCGAATCAATTCGTCTTCGCTTTTGACTAGCAGCCACAGGTGTTGTAAAATCAGTGACGCTGCTAGTATCTTCAAATATTGAATCTTCTTCTTTTTTAAATGGTGTTGTTGGAGGACTATATTCTCTTAGTTTCTTTAGAATTTGCTTATTGCCAATAAGACTTTTGGGAAAGTTTGATACACACAGAAAGGTGTATAGATTATCGTCAAAGGATAAGAGTCCTTTACGATTCGTCACCATATCACAAATTAAATCAACTAGATTATAACTTTTTCCCTGAATTATAATTCGTTTCCCTGTGCTCTCGACTTGAACTTGATCGCCAGTTTCCAACATGAGATAAGATAATACTCTTTTACTCTGTTCTCGATAGGTCAATGGCAATAGGTTTCCAATTTTCAATACAATTGAATTCAATTCCTTCTCCTTTGATGCTGCTGCAGAATCTTGAGGAGATGTTTCCTGTTTAGAAGGATCGGCGACGGCTCTCTCATGATATGGTTTATGTTTGTCCACACGTCGCAATGCATCTTGAAGTAAAAGCAGTTTTTTGTCATCGGCAATATTCTCATCGTTAATGAATTTGCTTAGATTGTCTTCAAAATGTTCGATGGGCGAGAGGACAAGTTCAAATGGTGTCAATTTATAGGGTTTTGCCATTCTCACTAGAGAAAACTGTTTACAAGTCCTGCAATTATCGGCAGTAAAAGTGTGAAAAAGCTACCGCCTGCCTGAAGGAGCCGTTTTCTTTTAAATTTTTTTCCCTTGTTTTTACAAGCCAAGGCGCGTACAGTGGAACGATGTTGCTTTGTCTGTTGTCTAACACCTTCTGGCAGTTGAACATTGCCCTCAGTTAAATTTAAACAAAGTTCAGATATTAGATTAATGAAATCATTGTCAACCCCATGTTTGAGTATAGCCTTCCTAAGCAATGGTTTTGAAGTGCTTAAAACGGAAAACAGATGCCGTTGTTCGTGTAGTTTCTTCAGTGTCATAATGGCGACTAATAGTCTTTTCTACTGTTCACCGGAAGATATACTGTAATTTCATTGTTGAAAATGTCGGTGACTACACGTAGATCCTCGGGCGTGCTCTGATTAAGATCCAGCAAAATGTAACCGTAGGGCTTGCTAGTCGCCTGAGTGTACGCTGACAACAGAAATTTTGGAGCGCCGGGGTATATCTGCTTATTGAGAGTTATGAGCGAGCTAGAATCACGAACGACTCGATAGATAATATAGACAGTGCAATTCAAAGCAAGGGTTCGCATACATTTGCTCTGATGAAACAGATTGTGTAGAACCAGAGTAACGGAAATGTGTTCATGATGGGAGCGGACGGTGAACAGTTGTAGCATTTCCTGTGAGAACTGTTCAATGGATTCAGCCAAATCATCAATAATCATCCACGAGTTCGATTCAATACTATTGAAAACATCAAGTCCTCGTATGAATTGTATTGGTATGGTTGTGGCAATAGCTTTTATTTTATCATAGGACTCCTGCCAAATACTATAGCAATAGTAAATTTTTTTCGGTTTTTCCAAAAACATTTTATCGCAATTTTGAATTATTCTAGCTAAAAGCGTTGTTTTCCCCGACATTGAGGGACCACACAGAAACGATCTGAAGGGTGTTTTAAATTGATACATGCTGTTGACAACAGTCGGACTACAACTAACTGTAAATCATATGTGCTCAATGAATAAGTAGTAATTTTCCCCATGGATCTATCTATTCAAGAACAACAAAAACAATATTTCATGGCAGCATTTATTTCGACACTGCATGAAAACAAATATTTGCAGTCAACATGAACAACGATAAAAATAACACTTGTTCAACAAGAACAATTGACAAAATTTCATGGTCAACATGAAAACTCTATTTGTTCAACATGAACTGCAATGATAACACTTTATAAATAAGCACTTATTGTCTTTAAACACTTTTCTGTACAACACTTTATGTACAATAAAAAACACTTTTTGTCTTTTAAAGACTTTTGTCCATCTACAGCACTTACTGTCAACTTAAACACTTTTCTGTACAACACTTTTTGTACAACAGAAAATACACACACGGGAACTAGTAGCACAGTTGAACATTATGAATTTAAAGGTGGGATCCCCCCACCCCCCAGGACCGCGGGGATGAAGGCCGGCCGGCCGCGGGCGGGACCCCCCACCCCCCCCCCCCCCCGGGGACCGCGGGGCCGAAGGCCAGCCGGCCGCGGGCGGGACCCCCACCCCCCCCTGGGCGGCCGTGGGAAGGGACCCCCCCTCCCCCCCGGGAACCGCGATGGAAAAAAGAATAGTTGTCGTCACTGCTATGGGTTAGTTGAGGTTGGGTTAGTGGTGATGGTTAGTGCTTGGGTTAGATTAGTTGGTTAGGTTAATTTATGAAAGGTTGAGTGGTTAGTCAGATTAGGTTAATTTATCCAGACCAAGTTGATTGCGATAGTCAATGCATTCAACTCGGTCTGAAATACGGTAGTGGCCGTGGGGTAGGACAGTCACACCATTCTCGAGCACATAGACCTTGTCGGATATACACGACATTGCATTCTTTTCCACTCTCACAGTATAATTTCTATACTGTAGAGAGCGAATTGCAAGCACTTGTGCTCTTGGCACTAGGCTACTTTCTACACAGTCTCTGTACACGCTCATGTTGAAATTGCTCTTTACAAAATGTGTAGGCACCCCTTTACACGCCTTCTTTTCTTCCCCACTATGAGTTTCCACGCAATAAACTTTGGGGCCCGGGAACACCCCCCTGGATATCAAATCACTCCCCGTCTCTGATTTTAATTTTAATAGTTGGTTGGGGGCTTGACGTTTCACCAGCTCGGGGTAGAGTGATGGATTCCAGTTGGTGAAATCCATCCGCGAGCTGATGTGCACCCCATTTTCTAAATCACCCAATAAATCTTCAGTCCCATTTACCTTTAACAGCAGAGAATCTGTATCACCATAGTAAACTTGAACCTCCCCCTCCCGTGGCCATTGCACCTTGCACACATTGTAAAAGAACGACAACATGAGCTTTTTGGAAATTTCTAGTACTGAACTGCCACCTGCAATATTCTTGTTCAGTACTACATTTCGCTTTCGCCTATGTAGAAGAACCATGCCAGTCTCTATGCTCGTGAACGATGTAAAATTGGGGTCGGCAATAATTCGTGCACACTCTAGAGGGTCAGTCACGACGTCACAGCGAGATCTATTACGAACGCTTTCACACATTTTGCCAAACGCTGAATTTAGAATGAGCTTATACATTTCCTTCTCCACCTTTGAATTTGCCTTAGAGCGTTTATCGACAAAGGTGTCGATAAACGTTTTCAAGTAGGGTCGCTGATTGAACTGCAGGACCCTGTGTATTTTGGTGATTTTGAAACCATTGCTCACCATCCAGTGCAAAAGCACATGGTGAACAACGATATTCTCCTTAGGGTCCAAATCAGCAATCAGTTTCTGTTTAGAGGGAGTCCAGTGCATCCCCATATCCTCAAACAATGAACGATTGTAGGGGCTCAGAGAGTCCCTGCTCACGGGCCGATTGATACAGGGAAAGACAAAATCTTTGACTGAGTCGTGAAGCGCCAGCGGAATGTGACCATCAACTTCAAAGAACCGTCCTTGTGGCCCATTGTCCTCGACGGTGGTAATGTCGGGGAACTCACAAGGATTCTCAAGCCATTGATAGTTCCCACACGGCAAAGAGTAGTGGGACATTGCCGAGGGGTACAATGAGTTCATGTCCCCGAACACTGCATTTGACTTTGCACCGGTGCTTTGTCCGCTCGGATCGGTTGATAAGACGCGGTCCCCATGAAAAACATACCCTCCCCTCATTGAACGCTCTACAAAAAGGTGCTGATCTACATCGGTGATTAGGCCTATTTCCTCCCTGCTAATTTTTAAAATTAAATCCATCACTAAATGGGGTGTAGAAAAATAATAGCCAATATCTAACCCGAACTCTGAATAGATCTGGTCTGTGTTCTTACAGACTATATCCAACAGAGTTAGAACGTCACTGGCCAAGTACAGTCTACAATAATCCCACCCATTTTTACAATTCCCCTTGGACCACACCTTCTTGGCAAACTCATACTCCTCGGCTGTGCATTCACTGTTGGTCAGTGAATTGTAAAAAGCTTCAATTGGAGGTAGTTTCTCCTCACTTAAGCGTGCGCCAGAACAGTAATAATCGTATGCGTATATACCTTTGCAGGTCAACAGGTCATACATTTCACTGTCTGGAAAGTGCTGTTTAAGCAAGGGAAAGCTATCAAAATTGTCGCTTTTTTGCACTTGAATCAATTGACTCAATGCCTTGGGGAAAAACTAAAGGAATCTAAAAACCTGATTTTATTCCAGCACATATGCCCATTATCCACTGCCTGCCATTTCAGTTCGAGAAGCAACAACTTCTCAGCTTATTTGGGAATTATGTTGTAGGTAAATGAACTATTTACCCATGGACAATCTACTCCCCCTCCCTCCCTATGCATACGTGCCAGTGCCGGTAAAATAAATTTTAAATCATAATTGGAATTATGAATAAAAACAGGGATAAAAAACTGCTGGCTAACATTTAAATTACACGATTGATGCGCAACCCCCCTAAAATTACTACAACCCGAGGATATTTCCTGCCACAAATGGTCATGATCTCTGACTTTCCCCCTCCCCCCTCTTTTCCCTTTAGACCCCTTATCCACCTCTGCAAACTCCCCCTTACAAACCCAACATATTTTTTGATTTTTAATCGCGAGACGATCCTCTGCAGACAACACCATTGGATAATGCGTATTTCTCAAACGAGAAATAGCACCATTGCCGTGCCAATCAGTTTAGTCAATGCCTTGACCATGCACTCGTTCTCATCCAATGTTTCAACTATTTCTAACAACCGCATGGTGTTAGAACTGTCTCTTTGCGCGTGGGCGTAGGACACTGCAATAGCCTGATGTTCTTTGACTCGGTTTGGAAATTGGGGGTCGTTCACCTCCACCAGCTTAGCTTCACAGTCCAAAGATATTTTGTTGCACTGGAGGAGGGTGTTTTGGAAATTTTTGAATCGTAGAATGGCCCTATCCCCTGAAACCGTTTCCACTGTCTGATAGCCATGTCGGCTACAATGCCTCATGTGATTTTGTAACTTTAGTTCAGTCCAAAATCTAGAGAGGCATGTTGGACAGTAGAAATGGGCACTCTGTTTCTTACCCTCCCCCAGAACTCTACTAATGTCAGTGATAGGGTTAAAATGACCGATTGCGTTCGGTTGACTAGGTGGCGTGTAAAGCAACCAAACCCAGTGTTTAACCAAATCAACTGACGGGCCCCTTACGGGGAAAACCACCCCCTTCTTTTTAGAACGAGCCCCATCTTCAAATTCAGTTTCGTATTGTACCACAGTAACGCCGATATTTAAGTGGGCATTAGCCCTTTCAAAAATATCAATAGATCTTAGCGTTACTGGGTATTTTCCCTCTAAGCAACAAAAAATCTACAACTGGGAAATCGGACCCTTCCTTCCCATGTATATCCCAATGATCTAAATTCTTCTTGGTAGCGTCATCTGCTAGAGGCTGAAAGGCTGATATGAGGAAAGCATATCTGAAACACTTTTGGTCTGTTTCAAAACAGATCTTCTGGACACCACGACAACCTACTAGATCTGGATTATATTTTAAAACTACTGCCCTTTCCCCACCTGCCCCCCCTCTTAAAATAAAATCTTTCTTAAAATTACATATATTTATACTTAAATTTTCAACAAAAAGAACTAGAGATCCACTACCGTTTTCATTAAAGTTCTCAAGATGCGTTATAATTTGATCTACCCAATCTATGAAAGCTCCCTCAAAATTTTCTAAATTTGGATAAACCAAACGCATCTCGGAATGTATAAAATGATAGTAAACCTCGCTTTTCCCCTCATTTAAATAAAACACTTTTAAAACAATGGAGACCTTAATTGAATCCCTCCCCCACAATTGAATTTGATTCTCCAGAAGTGCACGAATTTTATCTACATATGCAAGCACAATTTTTACAGGGTCAAAAACAAATTTTCCCGCCATTAGTGAATTAAAGGGATCACCAAACGTTGCAGTGAAAACAACTATATTATTTAAAATTCTGTTGGACAGCTGAAAGTCTGGGAGAGTTGTACCCTCCTCTCCCTCTTGTATATTACCCCCTCCCCCCAGTTGTTCAACAATATCTGGCGAATGCTCCACTTCAGTTGTTCGAAGTGGAGTCGTTAGGGTATCGGAGCCTGGAGGGTTCCCTGTTAATTCCCGGGTAAAATCATCTAAAAGCTGCAATGTGTTTGGACTCAAGTCTACCAGCTCAACTGTGCTACTATCCACATTAAAATAATTAGTTATAAACTCGTCAATATTATCTGGAATTTGATGTAAATCATCCCATAGTGAATTGTTGGGGAGCTCCACATGTGCATCTTCTTCTCCTTCTCCAACTGACGAGCAGGGGGGAGATGGCGAGTATGGAACCAGGACAACCTATAGATGAAAAAATAGCTTATTTTCAAAGTGTTCAAATCACCCCTACTGTTAAAATTTGGATTATTATTGCTTAATAACATTTGGTTAATACAACTGAAGATAATCTAAGATATGACGTAGAAGGCGACAATTTGGTCGTTTATTTTCAAAGTGTTAATTTTTTATTTATTTTTTTTTTCGCGGCACTTTCCCACAGTGCACCCCTGTGGCGCTTCCCTGACCCGTGGCGCTTCTTGGACCCGCGGCGCTTCCCCCGGCGCTTCCCGGACCCATCGGCTCCGCGGCTCCCTGGCCATTTACATAATGTCCGCCAAAAACCGTATTGTTAGACTGCATAAGTCCAAGTTTCTCTCTAATTCCGTTCTACAGGTTCGGTGAACTCCTCATTAGCTCACAATTATTGTAGGCCACCGCGCGAGTGGTTGAAATGAAAAGCCTGAACTTCAGACGAGGAAACAGTACAATTAAATACTGTAAACCGTTAACTCAGTATATTGTCAACAATGTTTCCCCATCACTAAAATATTGGCAAGGGTTTGTAAGCTATTTTCAGTGCAAATTAGAACGTCAATATGTACAATAGATAAAAGGAATAATCTCTCTTAAAACTATGTGAAGAATAGCATTCACGGAGTTTCAAAGGTACCTAAAAATATTCGCTTATGAGATAGCGGCGAAGAGATAGGGGGAATGCATAGAAAATAGCAAAGATTAGAAAAAATAGCATTTTGAGTTTCAAAGGCAGTGATTATTAATAGAAATTACCTAAAAATATTCGCTTATGAAATATCGAAGCGATAGCAAAGATTAGAAAAGAGCGGTTTCTTTGCAAAAAAATTACATTTAGATATGTAATAGGGGTTAATATCTCACAGAGATAAGTTTATATTGGGATTGAAAAAGACTAAAAAATTGTAAGAAATAGAAAGGTATGAAAAAATGCTTACATTTGCATAATCCCTCTGGGCTTGGGCACCCGAAGGACCAGGTAGTGCGTGTTGGAGGGTGGACGGGACGGCGTCGCTATGTTCTTGCGCGACTGGGCCGGCTATTTCACGATCTTGCATAGATGAGCCGGCAGGGTTCACCATATTATAAGAAGCCGCCCATTCTCTTTTCGGTTTTTGACCGGACTGTATGGTGGCTGCCTCGTCATCTCTGGCTTTCTTGGAAGGAGGGGGCACGCATTCTTCATAATTTGCCTTAAAAAGAAGAGAAAAAATTAGTATCAAAATAATTTGCCCCTTTTTTTTACAGAAAGAAAGTTAGTACCCTCATCCATATAATTTTGTTTAGACAAAGCATTTTATCTCTTTTCAGTAATGCAAAAAGTAAAAATTTCGCGAGAAATATATTAGGCTTAGAAATCAAACGTTTTTATTAGACAATCAGTAGTCTATAGCCTTAGGATAGAAATCATTGTTTCTATTTTTATCCTTTAGAAAAATATTAAATTTTCCAGTCTATAGGCTTCAAATTAGATCGTTAACCCAGCATCCTATCGGCCTAAATTTTGCAAACATAGGTTAAAATGCTATTCAATTTACGCATAATATTAGCTTCATGCAACTCCCAAAGAGTTTTCTAGCCCTGCACTGTTTGTTTTCATTTTACACTGATGGGGGTAGCATTGAAGGTATTGCCCTCCCCCTTCACATAATTTACTTACAACGAAGCTGTTAGAAGCAATGTATTGTCCCCTCCCCCCTTTCACATAATGTTCTAAATATATTGTTAAACTTAATTTGAAAATAATCTCTTTCACCGGCTCTCTGACAAATACAAGGTTACGAAACTCGCTTATGAGATAGCGGCGAAGAGATAGGGGGAATGCATAGAAAATAGCAAAGATTAGAAAAAATAGCATTTTGAGTTTCAAAGGCAGTGATTATTAATAGAAATTACCTAAAAATATTCACTTATGAAATATCGAAGCGATAGCAAAGATTAGAAAAGAGCGGTTTCTTTGCAAAAAAATTACATTTGGATATGTAATATGGGGTTAATATCTCACAGAGATAAGTTTATATTGGGATTGAAAAGGACTAAAAATTGTAAGAAATAGAAAGGTAGGAAAAAATGCTTACATTTGCATAATCCCTCTGGGCTTGGGCACCCGAAGGACCAGGTAGTGCGTGTTGGAGGGTGGACGGGACGGCGTCGCTATGTTCTTGCGCGACTGGGCCAGCTATTTCACGATCTTGCATAGATGAGCCGGCAGGGTTCACCATATTATAAGAAGCCGCCCATTCTCTTTTCGGTTTTTGACCGGGCTGTATGGTGGCTGCCTCGTCATCTCTGGCTTTCTTGGATGGAGGGGGCACGCATTCTTCATAATTTGCCTTAAAAAGAAGAGAAAAAATTAGTATCAAAATAATTTGCCCCTTTTTTTTTACAGAAAGAAAGTTAGTACCCTCATCCATATAATTTTGTTTAGACAAAGCATTTTATCTCTTTTCAGTAAAGCAAAAAGTAAAAATTTCGCGAGAAATATATTAGGCTTAGAAATCAAACGTTTTTATTAGACAATCAGTAGTCTATAGCCTTAGGATAGAATCATTGTTTCTATTTTTATCCTTTAGAAAAATATTAAATTTTCCAGTCTATAGGCTTCAAATTAGATCGTTAACCCAGCGGCCTATAGGCCTATATTTTGCAAACATAGGTTAAAATGCTATTCAATTTATACATAATATAAGCTTCATGCAACTCCCAAAGACTTTTCTAGCCCTGCTTGCTTAATTAGTGTTTTAATTTGACAGAAGAATAGTTCCTTTGACCGCGTTTGTAAACCGGAAAAAGGGTGACTGCTAATTTTAACCACGCACTGGAGTCTTGTGTCAAAACAGAACGGCATTTTCATTAAAAATTGAGAGAAGTCAGTGGTCACTTTAGCTGGAAATAGAGAAAAGTCAAACTTTAACGAAAAGAGAATTATTTCTTTTTGCGAGAATTTGATTGTAAAAACAGTGAGGGGGGGGGGGGGGGGGGTTAGGGTAAAAAGAATATATTTTGCGTTTTCCATTGATTATAATGATGTTTGTATGGTTTGGGGGGGGGGGGGTTTGGGGTAAAGGAATATATTTACGTTTTAGCTGAATATACTGGAGGATGTCCAAGGAAAATTCGTTTGAAAATAAAAAATGTACTTACATGGTAAATTGTAGTTGCCAAGGCTTTTAATTCATCAATATTATCCATTTTAGTTGTTTACACGGTGTCAAAATACTTTCTGATAATTTAATCACATTGCATGTCCGTTATATACGAAATCTCAAGGGTGAATTGTTATGTAACGGGGAAATCATATGTAAGCAGGCCTCTGATTGGCTGAGAAGGAGGATGTATCTGACTCGCTGATTGGCTGAGAAGGAAACACGTGATCTAACTGTTTCCGGGAAACTCATAACATTGGTGAGAGCAACAACAACAAATACTATTTCTGGACACCATGACATTCGCGACCGATTACGCAATCAAGTTCTCGGGAATTCACTTCCCCCTCAAGTCCTAGATCAATAACATTGTTCCCGTTAGAATTCAATGCGCATGTGCAACCTTCGTCCGGAGTTATTACACATAGAAACATCAAATAAATCGACCTTGGAAAAAGAGGTCATTGACCCCATTAACCACGTGTTCTCCCTAATGACTCTATGCCCATATATGGTGTACTCGTGGGGTCAATAGGGGCCATTCTACTTACTTTTTAGGCGCTTTTAAAAATTTAAAGGGAGGATTTTAAATGAGATTGCGTAACAACATATTTTTTAAATTATACAGGCAAAAAATATCCCCTTCCCCTTTAAGTACCGCTCTTGATAGCAAAATTAAGGCACCTTGCCTCGAAAAGAGACTTTCCTATCAAAAGTTACGTTTTAAAAGTTTTGACGTTACGAAATTTTTTGGTCTGGTGGCAACCCTGCCCACAGGACTTGGATTGACATGCATTGGTTCTGTTTAACTGTCTGGTATGTTCGGCGCAGGTCTGGGTCAGAGTGCGTCTGGGTCTGCCACTGCGGCGTGAGCCTGTTGGTTGCCAGTGGAGCGCTGCATTGGGTAGCTGGATATTGTCCATGCGTAGTGGATGACCAAGATATCTCCATCAGCAATTTCTTAAACATCTGTCAAAAGATGATGGCCCGTCGCGTCGCTTGTCACGGCAGCTAATAAAAACTAATTTATTTGATAAACGGTCAGGATTTAAATAAAAAGACAGGTTTGTTTTCAACTGGAAGTTAGGAACAACATTAAAACCGGCAGAAAACATTCCGTATATAAGAGTGCTGTCCCTTGATCAATCCTTCGCTCTTTATGCTTAAGTTTGACTTTTGGTCTCGATTCCTTAACAAAGATTCCTGGAACACAAAGATCGCTGAACTTGAATAAGAAGTATTTTAAAAGAACTTTAAGACTTAAGCGTAAAGAACGAGCGATTAAGAAGGGAACAACATCCCTCATATTAGGAACAATTTCTATTCGCTTTAAGTTTTAATGTTGCTCCTTACTTTCAGTTAAAAAGACATGTATTTTTGTATTTAATACAAACAAATGGCTAGATGAATCTGCTTGTACTAATACTAACACCTCACTCCAGTCCCAATACTCTTGAAGCCAGCACGTCTGAGCACGTTCCTCAACGCAAGTGGCAACGACACGGCCAATTCAAAACCCCAATCTCATATATATATATATATATATATATATATATATATATATATATATATATATATATATATATAGATATATATATATATATAATATATATATATATATATATATATATATATATATATATATATATATATATATATATATATATATATATATATATATATATATATATATATATATCTATATATATATATATATATATATATATATATATATATATATATATGTATATATATATATATATATATATATATATATATATAACCCGAATTGTGTATATGCACGGAATTTTCCATACCCCGCTCTTCTCGTCAAATTGATTAAACAGTTTATCAAAACGAAAAAAAAATTCATTGCATATATACAATTCAGGTATATATTTCACCATTAAGGGTTGGAATAAATTTACGATGGAAATAGATGTTACCATGGGATTCAGGATGAAGTTTGATTCTAAAAGTATGCCTTTTTCTTAGCTATCTCAATAGTCAGCGAATCAAAAATTTACCTATATTTCAAAATCTATGGAGTGAACACACCCAGTGTTCCCTAATGTTCGCCCCTTATGATGGCAATCGTTTTTCTTTTGCATCTGTTTTCTATTTGCAAGCGAGTCCGGAGCCAGCCGGATCCGTATCCGGATCAGGGATGTCCGTCGTGGGACCTCATTGCTGCGATTTTGGGCACAATTTCTAGTAATTTACATAAAATTTGGCTGTTCTGATAGTTTACCCTCCATCGGGAAGGCGTCATAACATCTTACCGTCAGGAGCACTAACCTCATTTGGTCTACAAAATCCGTCATTACATCGACAAAAAAATCTGTCAGAACCACTAACCGTCATAATATCTAAAATTTTAAAACTTTAGTTTTTTGGGTTTAGGTGGGAAAAGGTACCTAGGTTAGGCCAGGTTACGTATTTAATATATGCTATGCTTTACCCCATCCCCTCCTAATGTGCTTAAGAATTAATTTTTGGCACTTGTCAATTAGCTGGAACCCATGCGATATATTGTATATAGAAGATGCTTAAGAAACTAGTCAAACGGGATTCTTTCAATAGATAATTGGATTGCAAACCGTGGTTTTTCACTGCGCTTACAATATTTAAACTTTTGTTTCTTAGGGTTTAAAGGGAAAAAGGTACCTAGGTTAGATTACGTATTTAATATATGATTTGCTTTAGTTCCTACCCCCCCCCCTATTGTGCAAATATATAGCTGAAATTTGTTTCTAAACTATTATATTTTCATCCTATTTTTTTTTATTTCATTAGCATTAACGAAACTTGACTTCTCGCGTGGGTTCCAGCTAATTGACAAGTACCTAATTTTCTGTATACGCACATGATACAGATGGTTGTTAATTTTTTAAACAAACAATTATTTGTCTTATATAATGACAGACGTCAATCAACATTTCCTAAGGATGGTCAGTTGCCCATTTCCACGTGACTATGTAAAGAAGCAATAATTATATAGATCACTTGACTTATGAGAGCTGGCTTAAAAGATTACAACCGTCAAAAACATTCATTTATCTATGATTCTATTATATTAATAATTCAGTAGACGGTTCTGCGTTCATTTGTTTTCCATGTCATAGAATACAAATCAATCAATGACGTCTGGCAAATCTCAACGGCTCACCTTTGACTTGTATGTAATTATTTAATATTGGTTTCTAAGCAGTAGCGTCAATTCATACAAACATAGGGGGGGGGGGGATAAATATACTTTTATAAGGCTAGGGGCAATTTTGCTTCTTTTTCCAGTGAAAATACACAAAAAACTGCATTTTTCAATGAAAGTACAAAACAAGATATGTTCAAAATCAAGGTTTTGTAAGCATTTGTAATGTATGCTACAGGTTTCTAATTTGCTTATTTTATCTTCTAAGAAAATTGCCTATGTTTCCAGGGAAAAAAGGGAAAAAACAAGAAACAGACAAAATATACTTTTAAATAGGGGGCAATTTTGCTTCTTTTTCCAGTGAAAATACACAAAAAACCGCATTTTTCAATGAAAGTACAAAATTTTGCTTCTTTTTCCAGTGAAAATACACAAAAAACAGCATTTTTCAATGAAAGTACAAAACAAGATATGTTCAAAATCAAGGTTTTGTACAGCATTTGTTTATTTTATCTTCCAAGGAAATCGCCTATGTTTCAATCAATAAAATACATGCTTTCATAGTTATTTTAAAAATAATAAATGATACTTTTATTGCAAAAGAAGCATTAAGATTTTGAATATTATACAATGATCTTGCGAAATAAGTTCACTTGATGCAAATGCCCTCTGTAAAACTTGGTTGTACGTAGCTGTACTTGGTTCAAGTTTTAAAACCAGTCTCGTCTTAAAAGGTGGGGTAATTTGTCCCTCCAGAAATAAGGAGTAGAGTGGTTGACTTACAAAAACATGTTTAATATTAATATTATTGGATATTTTAAAAAGGCTCGGCATGCAGTTTTAGTACATTTGAACAAAACAAAACGACTGTGTATTGCATATTTTTGTTTCTTTCCTTCAGCTAATTTTTCTTCTTCTTTTCGTTTCTTGTTTGTCTACTTCCTTTTAGCGGATTTTCTTGTTTCTTGTTTTGTTCCTTTTGCACATTTGAAAAATACGACTGTATATTGTATATATATTTTTTCTTTTTTCTAGCTCATTTTTCTTCTTCCTTTCTTTTCCTATTTGTCTACTTCCTCTTATTGGATTTTTTTGTTTCTTGTTTTTCCCCTTTTTGCACATTAGAACAAAACAAAATGACTATACATTGTGATTTTTTTTTTCTTTCAGCTCATTTTATTCTTCTATTCTTTTCCTGTTTTTCTACTTCGTTTTGGTGGATTTTGTCTGTTTCTTGTTTTTTCCCTTTTTTCCCTGGAAACATAGGCAATTTTCTTAGAAGATAAAATAAGGAAATTAGAAACCTGTAGCATACATTACAAATCTAAAGCGGCGTCAATTGGGGGAGGGTGGCATTGATCATATGTTAGAATTTTTGAACATATTTTGAACATATGATTTTGAACATATCTTGTTTTGTACTTTCATTGAAAAATGCTGTTTTCTGTGTATTTTCACTAGAAATTTGCCGTGTAATGAACCAGTACCTTTT
This sequence comes from Artemia sinica, assembly GCA_027921565.1. Lineage (NCBI taxonomy): Eukaryota > Metazoa > Arthropoda > Branchiopoda > Anostraca > Artemiidae > Artemia > Artemia sinica. The sequence goes on from CM051275.1 coordinate 10,963,159, forward strand.
CTTTTCAAGCGATCTGTCGCTTCCTCTGTGCTGCTGTCTGGCGTTTAGTGTACATAACTTGCTAGGTAGTCTTTAAGCTAGAGGAACTGAAATATTACTAATCCTCAAATGCAGTGTTACCAACACATCAAAACCAAATGTACCACAAATCGCAAGAAAAATGTACCAAAGACAAAAAATTGTACCATATCCCAATTTTTTACACGTGTTATGCTTCGTGAAACACGTGAATCGTCGGTGCCGTACAGTACTATCTATGAAAATTTTGTATAAGAAATTATCACTTTCTTTCTCCATTCCTTCGTTTTTTTTCTCTCTCTCTCTCTCTTCTAATGCATTACATTACTCCTGACAGTATTTGAAGAAATTGCTCGGTGTAACATATATTACTACAATAAAATTTTACTACAGGCCGAAAAGTCGTTGTTTTTCGGTCATGTATGACCGTTTACAGCACCACGCTGAAATCGGTCCAAAATGACGATTTTAATACAAATAAGGGGCAAAAATCAAATTTTAACCTTGTATTCTTACAGATTATTGCCCAAAACCAGTTGCTGGGATCTGTTTTTCTATTTAATAGTTTGCATACAAATCCCCCTTTTGCCTTATATAAAGATCTCGATGGAGGGGATGATCGCTCTTGTAGCCCTCCTTTAATGTAGGCTACTGCCTACAAACAAAACAGGAAAAAAATTCTTTTTAAATTGGGACTGATTAAAGATGTGACTTTGTGGATTTTGATCTGGTTTAACACGTACTGGAGATTTGAATTTTGAAACAATATTTTTCTCCAAAAGGCATTTAAAAGATCCTTCACTAGCCCTATAAGATCGATTCGGATATATCCCCACAAATTGTACATTATAGACCATATTTCACTATTTCTTAAATCAGCTTAAACATCAAGATAATTCCATCTTTTATTTTTAAAACTGGAGCTGGGTTTATAAACTTTGAGTTATCTGAGGTTCCAACTACTCTATACTACAAAAACTATACATCCAAAAATGACCAAAAATATGACATTAAACATCACTATCTAAATCAGAAGCCATGGCAGCACTCACAATTGTAGATTTTCTGTACCCTTTTCCAGTATTTCGCCACTTGGGGTGTGTCACCATGCTCATGGGGGGGGGGGGGGGTCAATCCTTGCTAACAAATCACTTAGCACCCAGGACAGCATTAAGAGTAGTAAAGCCGAGTTTATTTCTCAATTTTGTTTTGTTTAAATTAATAATTGAATAGGCCCTCTTTGCACAAGCAGAAGAATGTGGAAGGGTAAGCATTTTCATCAGGAATTCACCCAAGAATGACAAACTTTGACTTGAGAACCATCACATCGTTCAAGTACTTTAAAACAGAAATAAACTGGGTCAGAATCTACAAATTTCTTGAGATCAGCGCAAAATGGTAGCCTTTTACAATCTTTGGCAGTGTTTTCCTCATCAGTCTCTTTTGTCAAATTTAGAAACTGGACAAGTTGTGGGACAATACTTAAGTTTGAGTGGTCAGGACACATAGCTTCTTTTGGTCCTGTCTGTCTAAGCTTTTAGCCGACGAATATTTTGAACTGAAAAGCTTCTCCTTAGTTCGTCACTCAATTCTATCATGTATTCCGTACACACTGTTTTGAAGGCAGTTGCAGCTTTTTTTGTTGTTGATAAATATAAACTCTACACGACTGCCAAAGTCTACTTCTTTCATGTCTCAAAAATGCTGTGGGTTCCTGAACTGCATCAAAGGTGCTTCTGTCGTCTCCACGTAGCTTGGCTTCATAGTGTTGTGGATAATCACTTTATACAGTTTATTTTTTCCACTGTACAATATGTGAATTTGGGTATCCTCCGACTGAAATAACCGATCAAGGTCACTAACAAATAGTAAGATATATGTGAGGAAAGCAAAATAAGCTTTGAATGTAGGGAACAGCATTTTTTTGAGTATAGCTGTGGCTTGTTTCCTTCTTTAAGGCTTTCACTCCGAAACAAAAGTATCAAACAATCTCATTGTTCGAGATAACGCATATTGGAAGTCAGGAAAGCCACCTAGTTGTGACATGGCACAGGATCCTGTGTTCGTCAAGCTCAATGATTTTCTGCATTTTGACAAACTCACCAGCCATTTTAGGGCTTGAAACAATGTAATTTTAGAGGTCTTGACAGAATTCTTCGACGTCTTAGGTAGCTTGTGACTTGCTGCACTGGCACACAAGTGGATGGAGTGGAATGTGCACCAAGAACAAATAGGTTTAGGTAAATCCACACGAAAAATTTGCTTACACATTCCCTTGTCCCCCCCCCTTCATCACAGATGTATCATCTGATGCAAAACCAAAAAGATTCTGCTTTGGCACTCCAATCTCTTCAAAGAGAATTTTTATTAACACTGTATATAGATCTTTAGCTGTGCACTACTGTACCTCAACCAATTGCAAGATAGAGATGTTTTTTGTATGACTTTTGGAAGCCGGAAGTGTCTGTTTACAAAAAAAGAAAAGAAATGACTGGTGACTGCTTGTCTGTCTCTTATCTTGACTATGGCGAACAAGATCAGGGTGAAATCAAATCATTTATAAATGAAAGAATACAAACATCAGTACAAAAATACTGAATTGTACCACATTGTCCCATAATTTTGTAAAATGTACCATATTTTGTTGGATTGTACTAAATTGTACCAGTAGAGGTGAAATGTACTAAAATGGTACAATTGTACCATGTTTGGCATCACTGCTCCAGTGGCCTGTCTACCCCATCTCTAATAAACTGATCCACTTAGGGAAAATTCATGCAGTTGGTGAAAAGTTTACTAGAGGAATCTATCTCCCTTCCTAAATCAATGTTGAAAATAAATGCAAAATAGTTTTTTTTTGTTTTTAGTAGGACAATGCATGTTGATTCTTTCTATCATTTTACGCATCACACATTTATTAGAATAGTTATAATGAGTAGAACTTCGCTGACAGGTGTTAACAGGATCCACTGAAAGGAAAAAAAAATAATTGAATTTATTTCACTTTGTCTTTTAGGCTGAAATCCAAATCATTTAATACTTCACCCACTTCCCATGGTCTGATTGAGTTAAAATTGTGCACATGATGATAATACACAAAATGGCAATAGTGGACAAATTAGTATTATTTAATTAGTAAAGTTTTCATTAACTTTATTTTTATGTTCTTTTACAAGCTCTGTAAACCTGTAAATCAGTTTTAACAATTTAGCGCTAATAGAGTAATTTATCAATTTTAATTAACGGTATTTTATTTTATTTTTTTTTTTTTTTTTACAGGATATGTACCTTTCGGTGTTTATTGATTAGGCAGTAAGTTTGTCTTTCAATTTTGTTGATTAATTTTAGGTGCTATTTCAACATATTGGCAACAGTGATTCAAACGGTGAGCAGCTACTGATTTGAACCAAGGGCATTATTTGGATAGAGCAAGAAACTGAATTATGAAATTATGCACTTGTTTGATGACCGAATGACAAAACATCCTATTTCTGAGTACGTGCCTGATGGCACCTTCGCAGGAAGTTACTGGTTGTGGCAAATTTTCCCATTAAAAATTGATTAACAAAACCTAGGGTAACCTTTGACAGGAAAAAGGGGAAGAGGGGATGGGACGCTCTGGAAGTTACACACCTCCTCACTAGAATAAAAAATATTAAAAAAGTGGACATAGTATAGATCCATTTTTTTAAGGAGGGGGCCAAAAAGTTCTTGTTAAGGGTGTTAGACCTTAAAACTCGGTTGGTTATCTTAGAATTTAATTTTCCCTTTCATTTTAACCCTCTTTGGACAAACATTGATTGTTTGTGAATGGCAGGAAACGCCACTTTGCTGTGGCATTATCTCTTTTGTTACTTTAAAAGGAAATATGATGCTGCAGTTTCTGTTCAAATGAGCTTTCCCAGAATTCGATTCAATTTAGTTATAGCCTGTCAAAACAAAAAAGGGCGCAGATCCCTAAATGACAGAGTATATAAGGGAAAAAAAGAGAAGAAAATTTATACAAGGAACAAAAATAAGTAGTATTTACAATCATAATACTCATAGACATAATCATAAATCATATATCATACTCACGAGATAATCAAGACATAAATCAAAAGACATAAAAAATCATAACCTAATCATAAAAATCCTAAAAATAAAGAGGACCAATCATGATTAAGCTTACTGGCGGAACATTTAAAATATTTCACTCTTTTATCAATAATTGTGGAAGGAAAAATGAGTTTAAATTTTTGGAACAAAAAGAGTTACTAGTCCAAGGGGGCGTATGTAAAAGGAATTTAGCAAATTTAAAATAAATTCGGTGAATGTTTCACGACCTCTGGTCTGATACGATCACTCCTGAAAATAAAAAATACACATCAGTGTTACCCATGCCATCAAGAGTTTTTTCTCGTTGTTCAAGGGGAGGGAGAATCCCCTTGATCGAGAGAGGGGGACTCCGCGGGTTCTCCCGCGAATATTTTAGATCATGGTAATTTCTTTGATTTACTTTTCAGTTTGATCCGACGTCATTTCTAAGGAGTTTCAAGCTCTTTTCAAAATCTCTACAAAGTGTTTTTGCAACACACTTCAATGACACACCGAAATAATAGTTGCCATTCCCGAATCAAGTTGAAATATATTTTTTCTCGGTTACTATGGGTTCTCTCTTCAATACATGAAAAACACTTAAAACTAATAATTAAGTTAGAAACGTTATAAAAGCTAAAGTTGGAAAAACAAAACGAAAACCTATCAATAGCAATTTTAAAAGTCCATTCTGTAAGAGAACGAAAAAATAAGATAAAAAATTCAAGATATAAAAACAGTTAAGTCGAAAAAGTTAAAGAGAAAAGCTGTTTAGAGCTGTTTTAAGAAATCTACTTTGTCAGTATACGAAAGAAGTTGAAGTTAAGGATAAACTCTAACTGGTAAGATGGCACTTTTTCTAAAAAAAATAAAGCCCTATATCTTCTTATTAAGCCCTATTAAGACTGTGAAAAATTTTGTTCTAATTCGTTACAGGACCCTATGGCCAACACTATCTCTGCTGAGATTCCAATTCCTGTCCACATTGCCCGTAAATATATTAGAAAAGATATTTAAATACAATTAACACATGACAATAGTAATACAGCAGAAATTATTGAAAAACAGATATTAAAACCAAAATTTAAACTAAAACCTGAATTGTTAACGTAAAAGTAGGGCTTTGACGCAATGAGATACAAAAGATGCAATTTTTGCCCCAAAAAATCATGGAATATTTCGTTTAAATAAAAAACAGCATTACACTTAAAAGTTTAATCAACTTTTGCCATTTGAGAGTGGCCTTAATGTTACCACAAATTCTGCGCACCGGAAGAGAAACAGTTACATAGTTGTGTTTTGTAATCTTTCTAACGCAATCAATACTCGTTGTATAAGTCATAAAATATTTAAATTAACGCCATTAACTTCAACAAGTTTAGAAGTAATATTAGTTACAGTAAAAGGGAGACTAATATCTCCTTTTATTTTCAAATAGTGAAATGCATTAAACAATCGTTCAAATACTTTGTTTCTAGAGATGCAGGAAATATTTGAATTATTACACGGTTAGAAATTAAAAGGAGATATCTCTCCGTCCTGTACTCCTATTACTTAATTTATATATTTAGTTATTTTTTAGTTACTTACTCATTCAGATAATTAATACAGTTACAGTTATAGCTATAGTTATATATAGTTTACAGTTACAGTTATATAGTTACAGTTATAGTTACAGTTATATAGTTGTGTTTTGCAACTTTTCTAACGCAATCAATACTTGTTGTAGTCAATTAATATTTGAATTAATGCATTCATTATGCATTCAATTAATGCATTCAATTAATGCATTAATGCATAGCTTCAACAAGTTTAGACGTAGTATTAGTTTTAGTAAACAGTGGTACCATTTCACAAAAATGCGGGGATACGGGGGCAAGTATAACAAAATTAATTGTCACTAAAATAAAAGTCAAACAAAAGTGTAACAAATAGGCAGATGATAAAAAAAAAATATGTATATACCAATCATCTCCTCATCTGACGTTCCTTACATACAAATAGCTTATTGCTATTCAAAATGTAGCTATGCATGATATATAATAATATAATCTATGATATATACAATATATATAATTTAAATATAATATATTATATTATAATATATTATAATATAACATATAAAATAGCTATATATATATATATATATATATATATATATATATATATATATATATATATATATATATATATATATATATATATATATATATATATATATATATATATATATATATATATATATATATATATATATATATATATATATATATATATATATATATATATATATATATATAATAAAGTATATTGCTGTCGCAAATACGACTGTAATGATTGGAAGTAAATGGCCCCTTACTTTTAAAACCAATTTCAGTTTGGTACTCCTTAAACATACCTGATTTCAACTTTGTCTTTGCTTTAATTTCATTTCATTTTATATATTACTTCGTCATAATTTTTCAGCATAAGATCTTTTCCTTTTTTTCGAAATACGTCTATCCAAAATCAGAGGCTACTAATTGCATTGTCAGTCTCTTTGTGATTCAATTGTGCATTCTGATCTTCAAAGAGTCCGTTGGATCTGATTTCTAAGGGTTTGGTTTCTAAATATATTGCTATTGTTCTAATTTGGTTTGGTTTTAAATGGTCCTCGGTCATAATTTTTCGACATAAAACCTAAATAAAAATTTCTTATGGAAATTATACTTTTGTTTAACTATTTATACGAGCGACTATTAATTTTTCCAATAATTTTTCCATAGTTTTATATATTAATTTGTTTTTATTAATTTGTTGTGCAAAACTGAAAATTCAGTGACTATTGTGTTCGCTCGTAAGAAAATTAGTATTAAACAGAGTTTGTATCCCTTAATACGTTTAGCGCACAATCATACTTTCCCTGGATTAATTTTGAAAGTACTTTTCCACTGCTGGATCCAATCTTATGTTTCTTAATTCTTATTGTCCAAGAGTATGGATGTCAAATTTCCTTCTCTTTTAATACCACTTTCTAGGGTTTACAATAAAGCTAAAAATCTGATTCAGGAAACTAATCGTTCAAGAGTTATCCTTTTACTTAATCTCTAAGCACTGTATATACTATTGTGTGCATGTTTTACTTTTCCTAACTTTCATGGTGACCTCCCCCAGCCCCTAAGTGTTCCGTCGTCTTTTACCTCTGATCAAAATAATTATAATCTTCATAATACAAAATTCATATTCAAATTCCTTTTACTCCTTCTGTAAGGTCGTATTTCAATCCTGTAATGGCAAGTCATTAATTATATTGTGTGGTATATGGTGCCTGAATCAGCTCCAATTTGCCACTCTTTAAGGTTGTTAAAAAACTGTCAACATTTTTTGGCATCTAATTTGTTTTATTTTATTATTTTTTTATTCTCTTCTTTGTGCAGGACATATTAAACTCTATTAAATCTATTTAATTTATTTAATTTGTTTATTCTGTACATTTTTTTTCTCTTTTCTCTGTAAGTGATTTTTTTTTCTCTGAGCTAGTGAGTCGCGTGTCTTCCTTCTTCTTTACAAGCCAAAGAGCCTTTAGAGGAATAGCATACAGTATTATTGTATGTGTTTTTGACCATGAACAAATCTTATATATCATCTTATCTTAATGTTCAAACGATTTTAAAGAATATTCATTGTAAACTTTAAAACGGTTTCATTTTCTTTTTTCTCCTCTCATTCATTTTGTACAACTGTGCGAAATTATGCTATACAAATTACTCCTTCATGGTGATCTTCCTCTGCCCCTAAATTTTCAGCCGTCTTTGAACTCTGATTAAATTAATTATCATGTTTGTAAAACAAATCTTATTCAAAATCCTTTACTCCTTCTGTAAGGTCGGATTTCAATCTTGTAATGGAGTCTCATATTGTGTGGTATATGGTGCCTGAATCAGCTCCAAGATGCCATTTTCAAGGTTTTTAAAAAAAAACTGTTCAATTTTATTGGCTTCTTAGAACTTAAAAACTTGTTTTTATTTTATTATTTTTTTTTTATTCTCTTCTTTGTGCAGGATATATTAAACTCTATTTAATCTATTTAATTTGTTTGTTCTGTACATTTCTTTTCTTTTTTTCTCTTTTCTCTGTAAGTGATTTTTTTTTTCTCTAAGCTAGTGAGTTGTGTGTCTTATTTCTTCTTTACAAGCCAAAGAGCCTTTAGGGGAATAGTATACAGCATTATTGTATGTGCATTTGACCATGAACAAATCTTATATATCATCTTATCTTAATGTCCTAACGATTTTAAAGAATATTCCTTGTCAATTTTAAAACCAAGTAAAACAACACGGTTTTATTTTCTTTTTTCTTCTCTAATTTGTTTTTTGCAACTGTGAAAAATTCTGTTATATAAATTACTCCTTCATGGTGACCTTGCTCAGCCCCTAAATTTTCAGCCGTCTTTTAACTCTGATCATAATTAATTATCATGTTGGTAAAACAAATCAAATTCAAAATCCTTTACTCCTTTTGTAAGGTCAGATTTCAATCTTGTAATGGAGTGTCATATTGTGTGGTATATGGTGCCTGAATCAGCTCCAAAGGTGCCACTCTTTTAGATTGCTTAAAAAAACTGTTACATTTTTGAATTCTTAGAAGTTATTTAGTTATTTTATTTTATTATTTTTTTTTATTTTCTTCTTTGTGTAGGATTTATTGGGGTTTGTTTAATCTATTTAATTTGTTTAGTCTACCTAATCTATTTAATTTGTGGGTTTAATTTTTTTTTCTTCTCTCTGCGAGTATGTGATTTTTTTCTCGGGGCTAGTGACTCGTGTGTCTTCCCCCTTTGTTACAGGCTAAAGAACCTTTGGGGGGGGGGGGCAGTATAATGTACTAGTGTGTTTGTGTATTTGAGCAGAAATAACACTAAAAATAGGGATAAATCCTTTTATTAGATAGTGAAAAAACAACAAAAATACTGGATATTTCGATTACATATACAGTGACCGTCATCAGAAAATATACTCTGTATCTGCTGATGCCGGTCACTGTATACGTGATCAAAATATCTAGTATTTTTATTTTTTTTTTTTTTCACTGTCCAATAAAAGGATTTATCCGTGTTTGAACTGCTATTTATCATCAAGGAAAGGCATTGTGGTCTTCGAAAATACCTACGTGTTTGATCATGAATAAATCTTATATTATCTTATTTTAATGCCCAAGCAATTTTAACGGCTATTTATTATCAACGCTAAATGAAGTAACACAACACGTTTTTCTTTTCTATTTTCTCCTCTCATTTCTGGGAAAATTCCAGTTCTTTGTTTTGTTATTTGTTGGCCAAGCTCGAAGCCTCAATTTCTAGGATACATTTTTTGTGCATTCTTTAAGAAAAATCTCTTTTGCATGCAATTATATTTATAATATTAGGATGACACTTCTTGGCAAGAACGCTGCACAATACTACGCACTTCTTTAATTACTTTTAAACAGCTTTTAAAGTAAATGAATTGGCAAAATTTCTAGTCCTTCCATTTATGTCATAATGAATAGCCCGAGCACAATGTATTTAACTAAACCATTGTTTTTAATTGTCAGTTGCTATGAATTATTTTGATTAGCTAACATTTATGTACAACAAACCAAAAGTTACAGGATATTTTCGGAAGGCAGTGATTAAAATGAAACCTAATGGACTAGACAGACATAGCTTTTTTTTATAGAAATTTAGCACGTGCGAGTGATAAGCTGGCTTTTTCACAGAAAAGGTGGCGTATGTTGGCAAATAACTTTAAATTTGTAAAAAATGGACATCCAATTAAGACAATTTACTTAGGGAAGACATAAAATAGCAGATTAAGTAAGATAGCAAGTTAATCCGCAAAGTTTTAATAAAAATTATCGAAAATCCTAGGAATATCTTTCACACTTAAATGTCACCCATAAAACTCTTTAAGGAGGACACTCCCCCACAACCCTCGGGGCAAGGGTCTTAAGTTATGCCCTGGGGGCATATAAGAACGATGTTAGCATTATTTTGTTGGTATTATTTTTTTTTTCCTTTAGACCAGGGCACTTCGTATCGAAGAAGCTGTCGTAGGAACTTTGAAAAGGACTCATCCAATTGTAAATTGGAATGGCTTGTGCCCTTTTTAATAGTCGAAAGTGGTTAGAAGGCAATTAACACCCCTTCCACGCCCATTATTTCCCGAAACACATCCAATCAAAATTTTGAGATAGACATTTTGTTCAGCGTAGTTGATTTCCAAATAGAAATTATGTTTTTGAGGAGGACACTCCCCCAGAACCCTCATGGCTAGGGTTGTAGGTTATGCCCTGGGGGCATATAAGGCTCTTATAGAAAGCGTTGTCGTAGAAACTTCAAAAAAGGTTCATTCGATTGGAAATTCAAAGGGAAATTCTATTGCCCTTTTTAATAGTCGAAAGTTATTGGAGGGCAACTAGATCCCCTCTCACGCCCACCTTTTCCCCAAACACATCCAATCAAAATTTTGAGATAGCCATTTTGTTCAGTGTAGTTGATTTCCAGAAAGTAATGATGTTTTTGAGGAGGACAATCCCCAAGGGCAAAGGTTGTAAGTTATGCCCTGGGGGTATATGAGGTCTTCATAGAAAGCGTTGTCGTAGAAACTCAAAAAAGGGCTCATTCGATTGGAAATCAAAAGGCCTAGTGCCCTTTTTAATAGTCAAACTCAAAACGAGCAGAAATTAACATGAATTGGGCTCAAAACCCCTAAGCCTTCCCAAAGCCAAAACATAATTTGCACTTTACTGAAAAAAATACAAATGAATGTGATTGTCAGTTTAATATACATATACTGGTATTTAGTAATCAAAATGTTAAAATTATTTTATTTATTAAAGTTGTAAAAGTAAAAACATTTATATTTTTTCCAGTAAAGGGCAAATTATGTTTTGGCCTTGGGAAGGCTTAGGGGTTTTGAGCCCAACTCATGTTAATTTCTGCTCGTTTTGAGTTTGACATGGTTATTTATTGCAATTTCTGTTCGTTTTGGGTTTCATTTATTTATCGATGCTGGTTTTTGGTGTTTTCACGCTTGGTAGATTATTTGATTTTATTTTTGCTCATTTTTGGTTTAATGGAGTCCTTTACTTTTCTTTGAAAAAATTATTTTGCGGAAAAAGTTTTTTATTAATTAATAAGAGTGTAAAACAATAGAGAGTCAGTAACTCAGAAATCAACAGTAGAACGGGCCAGCTTCTAATTATTATCATTCTAAGGAAGAAGAAATAGACACATTTAGAACATACTCCATATGAAAAAAGGCCGCCTTCCTCGGATAGTCTACATTTGGAAACCAGACGACAGAAGGAGACGAGGTCGTCCAAAGAACCCCTTGCGGCGAATTTTGATCAAGATCGGAGTTCGGCTGAGACCTCATTAGTACCTCAATGAGAAGGTATCATCGCTGCAGCACCACTTTGGGGCAAGTGGAGAGGCTTCGTTGAGGCTCTTTGTGCCACCAATAAAATAAAGACGAACTTCAATAAAACAAAGACGAAATGAAAGCAGAAAGCAAAAATCAATATTAACTGTGTCTTGGCTTCATCACTTGAAAAGTTCAGATAAGTCTGACAATAAATGTTATTCATTCATTAATATCAGTTATTTCTCATTCCGCATATGTAGAGGCGCATACCTTTCTTGTGATTGAAAGGCAGTGAGATAGTTGTAGTTAATGTTTAGATTACCGAGGACAGTGAAAATGAAATCTGATGGTCTGAAATGTTTAAGGGTAAACACATTCTAAGACCAAACTGGCTATACATTATATGTGACTGTCTGTGACTGTGTCACAGACAGTCACATATGTGACTGTGTGTGACTTATATGTGACTTATATGTGACTGTGTGACATATGAATATGTGACAAACAAGAAGAAATATATATAATCAATTAGTCAAGAAAACGAGGATAATATCAGACAGTGGACAGTTTTTATTCATTTTTTTTTTAAGCATTGGAGACGGCTTGGCGGAGGTACTTGCCGTAATATCTGCCTATGTAATTCTCACTTCTTTTCTGTCCACTGTCTGATATTGCCCTCGTTTTCTCTGTTATTCTATAATATTATTTATTTTTTTCTTGATTGTAATATATAATGTTTAAGGGAAAAATTACACATACATCTTCGGAAAATTATAAACAAACATGAATTCAATTTTTAATAATAATATAACGGGGACAAATTTGAAAAAAGAAACGTTAACAAAAAATGAGCAAAAAGGCTAAAACACATGACACCAAACAGCTTAAAAGGGCGTAGCTTTGTTTGAAGGTTTAGTTATCTTTACGAAACAACAGATTGTTAACATTTTGATTTTTGTAGACGTAAGGCTTTGTGATAGTTTTACTTATTTATTCGGTTCGACATGGCAATCCCTACGGAAATGTGGCACTGCTTTAAAAAACTCTATAGTTTTGAAACAGGTTAGGTCATTCAGATGTGATTAGATCTAAAGTGGATCCGAAGGGTGAAATGCTTTTATTTTTACGTCCTTGGTTCATTATGTGTTTTAGGTAAAATAAAACGTTCGGTTACAGAAGATATTATCACAGCTGCAAAGATTCCAAAGACTATGTGCCCCATATTTTACAGTAGTTGAATTTAGGTATTTCTTGAAGACCAAATTGCCTTCCCATAACATATCAGTTTAATAAGGCCTTTTATTTGACAGTGAAACACAAGAAATATTTATTTGTTGAGAACGGTCATTGTTTATTTGACCAAACTATCCAGAATCTTTTTGTGTGTGTGTGTGTTTCACTTCCAAATAAAAGGATTTCCCATTATGAATTGTTATTTATACGTAATAGTTTAATATTTTCCCCCTTTAATCCAAGTTATCTTTATTGATAGCCTAAAGGCCCATTCTCAATGAGATTTTACTAATGCCAAGATTTAGCTAGCGCTTATTTGAGCCAATTAGAATTTTTCATATGACTTTTTAGCCAATTAGAGAATTCTGTAAACAAATCTGATTGGCTCAAAACGGCACTAGCTAATGTTCGATGCTACTAAAATCTCATTGTGAATGGCTTTTAAATCTGTTTTCTCGTCTCTTATTTGGCATCCAAAATATCTTGAAGTTTCTGGATTTAATAAATACGAATCACGTACAGATCACTCTTTTTGATCACTCAGTGAGACCTGTTTTCGCTCGCCTTGTTTTGTTGTCAAAATATTTATAAGTTTCCAGTGTTAAGAAATGCAAACAACTCAAAAACCACTCTTTTCAGATCACAGATCAAAGATTAAAGATCACTTTTTTCTCACTCACAGAACTATTTGGGGAATAAAACTTTCCTGCCTGTGACACAAATAAACACATACTCGTCAACAATAAGATTGTCATTTGGTCACAATCTGTCCCCGGACATTTTTCATATTGTAAACGAAAAATATGATAAAGTAGTAAATGATTCCAGAATGAAGGTAAAGTAGCAGATAAATATCAACAATGAAGATGAAATAAAGATAAAATACTACTGAAGGTCTGACGGGGACGTAGGAAGGGAAAGGGAGGCTAAGAGCTTGGATCACCAGATCCAAAATTTTCCCGGACTTTGGATAACTTATTATTAAAATTGTCAAATAAAAATTGTTTTTTACTATTCCTCTCCGAAAGAAAAGTCTTCATGCTTTAGCTCCGAGTCTGCAAGTTTTATTTTAGCTACCATCAAGGGCATATCCAGGATTTTTTCGGGGGGGGTGGGGGGTACAAAACTTTAAAAAACGCACCAAAATTTGTTTTTAAGTTAGGTTTTTATGAATAGATCAAGGTGTTTTGGGGGAAGGGGTTCATAACCCCCCAACCTCTGTATACGGCCTTGGGTACCATACGCGCAAAGTTTTAGTGTATTTTAATTTTTCTCTCGATTTCTTCATTGACAAATGCGAGGGTGAACACAGAAACACAAAAGTTGGAAATCTCAGCAATATAGAATGAAGGTAAGATCCTATAGGATCATTGATTGCGCAAGAAGCGTCGGCAGGGTATTGTCGACGTTGCAGTTGCTGGTTCTCTTTCACAGGGCTACGTGGCAAGCCTGATGCAGCGGGAACCGACCCCCAGGCCCAATATTACCAAGGAGACCATCACTCCAATCAGCTTCATCCACAGGTTTCAGTTATGTAGACAGGATTTAAATTTATAGCAAGGCATAAATGGATTTCTCTGCATATAATCTGGGCCTTAATGGTGCTTGTTTGAATCTAGGGTAGTAAAGTATGTTATTATAAATCATAGCCAATGGGAAGGGTAAACTACGAAACCCTACTCAGACCACATCGTACGACTTCCAAGTCTGCCATTAGGCAATGTTGTAAACAAAGACCCGACAATTTTAGGCTATACACTCATTAAGGGTAATAACCTAATCATTAACAACTGGTTGCCGACAGGTCATACCCGATTTGCTAAATAAAATCATGTGAAGTGATATAAAGAAAAAAACTTTCCTGTCTTTTGAAACAGAATCATTTTTCAATTTTGGCGTATGCTGTGAGCAATGATTTAGTGCTAACTCTTTTCTTTATATAGATAAAAAAGTTCGTGGTAACGAACTGTAAGTAAGGAGTGACTCGGCCCAGCAGTAACTGAAACTGTAAAAAAAAACCGAATTTTGATAACAAAAGATAGATCAGTAGAATTGACCTCTTGTGCTGATTCTAAACATATATAAGATTTTATTAAGTTTAGCGTTACCCTTCAAAAGCTAAAAGCCAGAGAAAATTTGCCTGATTTTCAAAAAAGGAGAGAAACGTCCCCTAGAAGTCAAGGAATCTTGTTTAATATCTCACGATCAGATTAAGCGTATCAGAAAACAGTAGTGTAAAGGTTTCAAGCCCCTATCTACAAAAATGTGCACCTATCAGTTTAATATACATATACTGATAATTAGTAATTAAAATATTAATATTATTTGATTTATTAAAGTTATAAAAGTAAAAACATTTATATTTTTTTCAGTAAAGTGCAAATTTTGTTCTGGCCTTGGGAAGGCATAGGGGTTTTGAGCCCAACTTATGTTAATTTCTGCTCGTTTTGAGTTTGATTCGGTTATTTATTGTAATTTCTGTTCGTTTTGGGTTTCATTTATTTATCGATGCTGATTTGTGGTAGTTTCACGCTTGGTAGATTATTTGACTTTATTTTTGCTCATTTTTTGTTTAATGGAGTTGTTTACTTTTCTTTGAAAAACTTGTTTTGTGGAAAAAGTTTTTTTTAATTAATTGCTATCAAAAAGGCAAGTTATTCACATTCAATGGCCCCTTATGTTTCAGCGGTCGTTTAAGTTAGGAGAATATTTAAACAAAATTTAGGACAAAAGTTTTAGGATTTAGTCGAAATTTTCCATAAATACCAGTTCCGTCGCATAAGATCTTAATAGTATTTTAAATCTATAGAATTTCAAATGGACAGAGGAGGGAATTATTGTTCATATGAATCTGCGTGACCTTCGGTCTTGTACGTGGCTAAACCTATTTTGACCTTTGTAACCTTGTTGGTAATCTGACCTTTGTTTCTCTGATAATTAAATATGTTTCGTACATATGTTTAAATACATTGAATAGGTGTATGTAAACAGGAAAAGAGAGATACTACCATCCAAAATACTAAAACGAAGCTTCTGGGATGATTCTCGAGCCCCCTCCCCCCAAAAAACTTATTGGGAGTTCGCGATGCCCGTCTTGCCTTTCCCATGTCTCTAGCGGTACACCTGTAAATGTAATGCTTTATGCTACATATGAAAAAAATCATAGGAAAGGCACTGTAACCCCCCCCCCCCTGTACGAATAATAAAGGCTGAGACCAGAAATACTTCCAGGAATAGAAAGGGATTAAAATATCAATTTCTAACTCCCCCCTCTCTAAAAATCATTCTATATTTATCTGAAGGCTCAACGAGGCTTAAGATATCAGGGCATTAAAATATACCCTTTGAAGAATCTGTTTCTCTCCTCCCACCTACAAAATAACCCATAAAAGCTGATCATCATATGACATCATAATAGCTGATGCGCACTCACATTTCATTGGTTGTAATTTTAGTAAATCATGAAGCAACTTGGTAGAGATAAATGAAGTTTTAAATAAATCTCAGAAATATTCTTCTTCATTAACAAGGAAGTAGTCACCCCGCAGCATTTTTATTCGGGCCTAGTTTACATGAAGGGGGATGAGTGATTAATTCCTACCCCCCGTACCACTTTCAGTATTTATATGAAGGCTATTGGAGATTTGGGCAGTGAGATGTGCTCTTTTAGGCATCTGCCAACCGTCCCCACAGCAACACAATGATCCACCATCCTTCTTCATAATACCTGATGTTCAATTTTACTATTTTTGCATCCTTTTCGTTTGTCTTGGTTTCCCTTTGACTGCTCAATTTTAGGTTTGGGGAGAATTTCCAGGCGGGGGAATTGTATCAGGACTTCTGGAGGAGGCGGGGAAATTTTTCTTGGGGGTTTTACAGGGAGACTGTTCCGGAGAAATTTTGGCAGGGGATTTTCAGCGGGAATATTTTTTAGGATTTTTGAGGAAGAAAATTTTCTGGGGGGAATATGCTGGGCCCCATTACTTTGCAATATTGGTAGAATTATGACAATGAACGCTTTGCTAAAAGGAATGAGGTAAATAAACAGAATATTCTAATAGGGGTAGAAAAACCCTTAAATAGCCTACAAAAACTAAAAGACTAATTCATAAGGCACAGTCTTTCATCAGCTATAATATCGATAACTCTTTATATTCCTTAAAAAGACTCAATCAAGCTCATTTTAGTTTTCAGTTTGTGTTCAGTTTTAGTTTGCATCCAGATTTCAAATCTAATTTTGGCATTTTGTGTGAGTAGAGATTTTGCACTAAATCTTTAATTGGTTTAAATCTTAAATTTTTTGCATTCTTTTTATTTAACGTATTTTTAAGTATCGAATTAATGACTAAACGACTAGAATATAAATCTCAAAGGGATTCAGTGCCCGATCCAAGGAATGGTATGTGGGGCAACAACCCTCTCCTTGAAATTTGAAATTAACTAATATCAGGGGGTAGAGAGTCAAAAATATAAATGAGAAAACCCAAGTCTTACACTGTAAAGAAAAAAAAATTATTTACAACAAAATGTTTTGCTCAAATTCAAAAAAGTAAAGAAAATTCCAATTTTTCTGTTGAAATTGTGACTTGCTTATTGAACTCCAGCAAATTATTGAAATTTTTAAGATTTATGCACTTTTCAGTAAAAAAAAAAACGTAATTTTTGACGCAAATAGGTTATATTAATCAAAATGGTTTGGACTTCAACAGTCGATAGAAATTTCTTGAATATCATATTGAATTTGATTATGGTGTCATTTAAAGTGAATTTATGTACAAATGTTCTTATGAACATGCATAAATTTATGTACAAACATTTTTAACTTATAGTTAATATTTTGAAGTAATGGAAGAATATCATATGGATTTTTTAATAACTCTTGGTATATAAAATAGTTACGGTGTTTTAATAAAAGAGTAACAACCTTTTTAGGCCTATTCTAAATATACACAAGGCCGGACTTAATAAATGTTAATATCATACATTACAGGATTTTTTCTGAAGCATGATTACTTGGGTATGATGGAAACCAACGATTCCAAAAAACTTCATGATGAGTGGAAAAGTACGCATCTGAGCATGATAAGGAGCTCTTCGGGCTTATATCTGAAACTGGTCATTGAGGATCGTTCCTGGCAGCTGTTAGAACATCCAACTAATTTATTGTTCAACAAGATTGTACACGATTGTAAAAACAAGATTGTAAAAAATAATTGTTTGAAATCCAACAAAAATTGTTTTTAATGTTTATCAATAGCAAAATTGGAACTTCAACAGCTTAAATTGAATATTAGAGACCATTTTGGATTTCCATAATGATTATTGAATAACCAATCTGTTGAGAAACAAAATGTTGGATTCCCATACCCGAATTGAATTTTCAAACACAACATTTTGGATTTTAAGATCCTTATTTGGTTTCCATCTTGTTTGTTGGAATTTCTGTTCTTTAATTGGATTTCCATTACAATCGTTGTTCAATTTATTAGGCCTACAATCTTGTCGAACAATAAACTAGTCGGATGTTCTAACATCCGATTTTCATCTTTCATCCCATCCGGGGCGTTTTTCCCCCTTTTCGAAGATCCGTTTAGTTGAGTGTGAACTCGATGTATTTTTAAATTTGATGAACATCGCATGGCTTTCTTTTACATTTCTGGAAGGTTTTCAAAAGAAGGACAGTGCGAGCCAGTGTTGCCACCACTTCGAAACAAAAGTACCACATATCGTCAGAAAAATGTACCAATGACCAAAAAACTGTGCCCTGTTCCACTGTTTTATTACGTATTGTGTGAAGCACAATAAGCGGATTGTCGGTTAAGTACAGTGCTATCTATGAAACATTGTATCATTTTCTTTCGCTTTCTTTTTCCATCCCCTCGTTTTTCTTTTCCTTTCAATACAGTACATGTGCTCCCACACTACTTGAAGGGATTGTACGGAGTCACATATTGTTCAGGCAAAAAAAAGTTATTCTTTTTCCACGATTTATGCCTGTTTTTAGCACCATAAACACCTTGAACCAGCCAGAAATTCGTCCCAAGTGACGATTTTCATATAAAACATGGGCTAAAATAGAATTTTAACCTTGCATTCTTACATTGCCCAAAAGCTGTTGCTGGGACCTGTTCTTTACCACTGTCGAACCGAATTTTTACTGATCTTCTAGATCTTTGTTTTCGCTTATGTATTTGAGATAAACGAAAACCTTTCTGTAAATCAGATTGGAGCATCGCAACAGTCGCTACTGCGACTTCGACGTTTCCCTTATTAAGTATTTGCATACAAATTCCCCTTTTCCCTTTTATGAGGATCCTGGAGGGGGGGGGTCACTCCTAAAGTCCTTCCCCAATATACGCTACTGCCTACAAACAATAAAGGAAACAAAATGTTTGAAATTGGAACTGATCAAAGAAGTGAACCTGGGGGTTACGGTCTAACGTGTACTTCATATTTTAATGTTGAAATAATATTTTTCTCCAAAAATAACTTTAAAACACCCCTTTCTCCCCTTACAAGGTCGAGTCGTATGTAACCCCATAAATAGCACAATAGAGGCCATGACTTTCACTATCTTTTAAGTTACCTTAAACATCTAAAAAACAGAATCTTTTATTTTTTAAACTGGAACTGACTTTTAAAGTCAACGCTTTGCACAACTACAATATTTCAAATTTTGAAATTTTAAAATATTTTTTTTGCACAAAAATACAACATACCATTACGATCAGTTGAAGAAAATTTGAGTTATCTCAGATTCCAACAATGACAAACTACAAATTTGTTCAAATGCAAGTTTTCTGTGCCTGTCTCGAAAGTTGTTGTGTGTCACCATGCTCACAGGGGGCTTCAAGTCCCTGGTTATGACTTGTTTAGAATCCAGAAGAGCATTAAGGTTAGTAAAGCCGAATTTATTTTTCAATTTCGTTTTGTTTAAATTGACACCTGAAAAAGCCCTCTCGGCACAAGCAGAAGAATGTGGTAGGATAAGCATTTTCTCCACCTTGTCTTAAATTTCTACTTACTTAAATTTCTAACTGTAGGCTCCTTTTCTAACTTCCTTTCTAACTGTAGGCTCCCTTTCTAACTGTAGGCTCCTTTTTTTTTTCTTTTTTTTTGTAGGCTCCTTTGATAAAAGTTTTCAAACTGACGAAGTTCACCCTGGGTACTTGGTTTTATTTTTATTTTAGACCACCAAGAATCCAAAGTTTTCTTTTCGTCAGCTTTTGATTTTCAGTTGATAGTACTTGATACATAGATTTATGTGTTTGCCTGACTATCGGAAACCGAAAATTGGTGCTAACGAAAAAGGTGCGTGCTTGTCTGTTATCTTGACTGTGGCGAATGAAAAACCGGATGAATGAAATCGCTTATAGATGACAGAATACAAACTTGCACAGAATTTTGGGGGTATTTGTGAAAGTTTGCTTCAAGAAAGGTCAAGCAACTCCAAACAATTACAAATTGTGTCCCTTTTTTGCCCTGAATTTCTATAATATGTCACTTTTTGCCCTTTTATGTCATTGTATCCAGGTCATGGGAATGTGTTCTTTTGACACGAAATATGTCAAGATGGCAACCCTGTGCCCAATCAGGCAGTTTTTCCAACATGAGTAAATAAAATTCTGAATTGTATTTTATAAAATATACCACATTTTGTGTGGTTGAACTAAATTTTACCAGTAGACGTAAAATTTTGTTTGAATTGTTGGCACCCTAAAGCGAGCATATAAGGAGTTATAGCATCACAAAGCACTTGAAATGAGAAATAGTGTAAACGACTGTTGCTGACAACGAGCTGTCAGTATTGCCTAAGTGAAAAGTTTAAGTTTAACTGATTTGCCTAAATTCTACATTTAGTATCAATCGAATTAACTCTACTCGGAGCTCAAACATCTTTGAGGTCAGACTTAAAACCATACCTCAGCAGTGCTGCCAACCCTTCCAAACAAAATGTACCACAAATGGCACGAAAAATGTACCAAAGACAAAAAAAAAATGTACCATATCCCAATTTTTTTTTTCGCGGATCGTCGGTGACGTACAATACTATCTATGAAAATTTTGTATAAGACATTTCATTCACTTTCTTTCTCCATTCCTTCGTTTTTCTTTCTCTTCTAATACAGTGTATGTGCTCCTGACAGTCCTTAAAGAAACTGTTCGGAGTAACATCTATTACAACAGTAACATTTTACTACAGGCCAATTAAAAGTCGTTGTTTTTTGGCCATTTACGCCCGTTTATAGCACTGCCCTGAAATTGGTCCCAGATTAAGATTTTAATACAAAGCAGGGGCAAAAATTGAGTTCTAACCATGTATTCATACATAATATTGCCCAAGAGCAGTTGCTGGGACATGTTTTTCCATTTGATAGTTTGCATACAAATCCCCCTTTTCTCTTTGATGAAGATCTTGATGGAGGGGAGGATCGCTCCTGTAGCCCTTTCCTAATATACACTACTGCCTACAAACAATACAGGAAAAAATTGTTTTTAAATTGAGACTGATCAAAGAAGTGACTTTGGAAGTTATGGTCTTACATGTACTAGAGATATTAATGTTGAAACAATATTTTCTCCAACATACCTTTAAAAGACCCTTCACTCACCTTGTAAGGTCTAGTTGTATATATCCCCACAAAGGGTACAACATCACAATTTTTTAAATAACCTTAAATATCTAGATAACGGCATCTTTTATTTTTAAAACTGGAACTGGCTTTAGAAACTTTGAGCTATCTGATGTTTCATCTATTGATGTTTGGTTAGAATGGTAAAATTCTGGGAAAAGATAATTAGGCTACCTAGAGTTCGGCTTCTTAAGGCAGCTTATTTGGAGAGCTTGAAGGATGGAAGACGTTATTCATGGTCAAATCAGGTCAAGAAAATACTGGACCTTTGCGGGCTTTCGGAGATGTGGAATGAAGGAAAAGGCCCTATGGATGAAACCGTGTCAGTATGGAAGGAAGTCCAGCGACCCTAAAGGACCAAGAAATCCAAGAGTGGCAAGCTTATAAGGACCAATTTATGTCTTCGAGGTTTTACTCCCAAGCCACAGACGGTTGGGGGGAGGAGGTTTATCTTAAATTTGGGTTGCATAAAGAGGATTTGAAGAATTTGTTGTTGGTAAGAGGGGATAGTTTGGACTTAGGTGAGAGAAGAAAATTTTTGGGAAAGTTTAGGCTGGCGGCTGGCCCTTATTTCTGCCCAATGTGTGGATTGGTGAACGAAAACTTATTTCATTTTGTATCCGAGTGTGAAGAGCTGTCTGAGTTGCGGAATGAATGTTTTGGACGAGTGTTTGGGAGCGAATGCTGGTTAATAGAGCGGATGGCTGAGAGGAACGCATGTGCTATTAAGCAGTTGTGTAAGTTTCTTCGTTTAGGGATTAAATATAGGGAATCATGTTTGAGGGGATAGCCTGATACTATTTTTAGGATTTGAATTTTATTATACGGTGTTTGTTGGTTAAATGTCGAACCTTGGTGTGTTTATTTTTTGTCGTTTTGTTGTTCTTTTTTCTTTTTTCCTTTTTTGATTTTTACAATCTAAAGTTGTATTTTGTTCCTGAGTGTTGGTTTGTAGATTGTATTATGTGTTGCTATGGCCCACATGCTTTTTGCAATAAATCTTATCTTATCTTGTCTTATCTACTCTATTCTACAAAAACTATAAATATGAAATGACCAAAAATATAGCATTAAACATCACTATTTGAGTTGGAAGCCATGACAGCACTCCCAGTTGCAGATTTTCTGTACCCTTTTCCAGTATTTTGCCAGTTGGAGTATGTCATCTTGCTCATGGGGGGGGGGGGCTCCAGTCCTTGGTAACGACTCGTTTAGTACCTATAACAGCATTAAGAGCAGTAAAGCCGAGTTTATTTCTCAATTTTATTTTGTTTAAATTTACAGCTGAAAACAACCTCTCGGCACAAGCAGAAGAATGTGGTAGGATAAGCAATTTCATGGGGAAGGCGCCAGGACATCGACACGTCAGGACCACTACCGTCAGGACATTGACAAAATCCATCATAAAATTGACAAGAAATCCGTCAGAACATCGACATGTCAGGACATCGACAGTCACAATCGCTACCCGTCAGAACATCGACAGTCATAACATCGACACGTCAGTTCATGGACAGTGACAATCGCTACCCGTCAGAACGTCGGCTGTCATAACATCAACACGTCAGTTCATCGACAGTCACAATCGCTACCCGTCAGAACGTTTACAGTTATAACATCGACTCGTCATAACATCAATTTTTGTTTTCATAACGAAAATCGGTCAGAACCACTAACCGTCAGAACGTCGACAGTAATAACATCTAAAAAAAATTCATAACAAAAATCCGTCAGAACGTCGACAGTCAGAACATCCATACGTCCTAACATCTAAATTTTAAAACTTTGGTTTTTTGGGGTTTAGGGGAGGGGGGGGGGAAAGGTACCTAAGTTAGGTTACGTATTTAATATATGCTATGCTTTACCCCGATTCTCGTGATGTGCAAATATATAGCCGAAATTTGTTTCTAAACTCTTATATACTTATTACTATTACATAAACTTATAAATTTTGGCATAATGAAAATCCGTCAGAACCACTAACCGCCAGAACATCGACAGTCATAACATCAACACGTCATAACATCTAAATTTTTTTTCATAACGAAAATCCATCAGAACCACTAACCGTCAGAACATCGACAGTCATAACATCGACACGTCATAACATCTATAAAACTTTGGATGTTATGACGTGTCGATGTTATGACTGTCCGCGTTCTGACGGGTAGCAATTGTGACTGTCGATGAACTGACGTGTCGATGTTATGACTGTTGACGTTCTAATGGATAGCGATTGTGACTGTCGATGTCCTGACGTGTCGATGTTCTGACGGATTTTCCTTGTCGACGAAATGACGTTTAGTGCTTTTGACGGTTAGATGAAATGGTAGCATCCCATTTTCATCATGAATTCACTCAAGAATGGGAAACTTTTGACTTGAGGACCATCACATTGTTCTAGTACTTTAAATCAGAAATAAACTGGGTCAGAATCTGCACACTTCTTGAGAGCAGCACAGAAAGGCAGCCTTTTCCATTCTTTGGCAATGTTTTCCACATCAGTCTTCTTTGCCAAATTTGGAAACTGGACATGTAGTGGGACAATGCTTAATTTTGAGTGGTCAGGAAACATAGCTATCTTTGGGTCCAGTCCATCTAAGTTCTTAGCCGACGAGTATTTTGAACAGAAAAACCTTTTCCTTATTTCGTCGCTCAGTTCAATCATGTATTCCGAAAACACTGTTTTGAAGGCAGTTGCAGCTAATAGCGAAAGTTTATTGTTGATGAGTATAACCTCTACACAACTGCCCCAGTCTACTTCTTTCATGTCTCGAAAGTGTTGTGGGTCCCTGAGCCGTTTCAAAGAAGCTTCTGTCGTCTCCACGGAGCTTGGCTTAGTAAAATAATTGATAATCGCTTTATACAGCTCACTTATACAGCACACAATTCTTACTTCATAATATGCAGCAAATTTCTACTTATTTTTTTTCAAAGCAATTGCAATATGTTCTCCCCTATCCCTAATTTGCAAATATCTACCTTAGTTCAAATATTACTATCTACGTTAGTTTTACCCTGGGATCAATGGATGATAGACTATATATCATCAAGTAAAATGAATCATTATTATGCAATTCTGAAAAAAGGTAACTTTCACCACTTTCAAAGTTTCGTAACTACCTTTTTTTTGCATATTATGAAGTGAGAACTGTTTCTTAACATGTTTTCTTCTCATATATAAATATATGTATATATATATATATATATATATATATATATATATATATATATATATATATATATATATATATATATATATATATATATATATATATATATATATATATATATATTATATATATATATATATATATATATATATATATATATATATATATATAATATATATATATATATATATATATATATATATATATATATATATATATATATATACATATATATATATATATATATATATATATATATATATATATATATATATATATATATATATATATATATATATATGTATATATATATATATATATATATATATATATATATAGATATATATATATATATATATATATATATATATATATATATATATATATATATATATACTATATATATATATAATATATATATATATATATATATATATATATATATATATATATATATATATATATATATATA